>SZYD01002206.1:0-58766 GCA_009363875.1 Mikania micrantha | reverse complement strand
CGTTTAAAAAATATCATCGTTGTAAGTTTGGTGCTACAATACTATAAAAATGTAAGTTTTAAACGGGGATGAATTAGCCCAACTCATAAAAGAACATGTATTATAATGGTGTTCAAAAAAAATCCAAGATTTGACTGCATCTTGCCAAAGTTATTTGGGTTACCGCGGGAATAGTGGGCTATGTAAAATTCCATGCCCTATGTATATTATATATATATAAATAGACATAGATTATTAACTTGTGTATTAACACAGAATAAATATAAAAATAATAAATAGTTAAAACTGCTAATTTAGAGATTATAAAAATAATATTTGATATAAAATGATTATGCTACGTATTAATAAATATTTTAAGTAATAAAACAACAATTAAGAAGTTTAATGAAAATTTTATGAGAGTAAAACAACAAGTTTGTTATTCTTTTATTATATAATGTAAATATTTCAAACCAGTAATTTATGAAAATTTATATGTTGAATATCATATCAATCGTTATTAAAATTATTATGAATGAAAATAATAAACATTTAAAAATTATAAATTTTATTTTAAAATAAGATATAATGAAACTTAATTATGATTATTAAGTTATAATAAATTACTAAAATAAAAATATTTATATTTTTTACATTTAATTATATAATTAATTATTTAAAATCATTAACATTAAATAGAAGAGATAATTAATAAAATATAATTCAACGGGAAATAAATGTGAGAATGACAAGTGTAAAAAATTAATAACAAATGAATAGGAAGTGACATGTGACAAATAAACCCCTTTGATTATTTTTATTTAATCTTTTTAATTAAAGTGGTGTATTTACTTTTAGTCCTTTTAATTAAGCCATCAAATTAACAATAATAAGTTAAAGGATGAATCTGTTACCAATTAATAAAATAAAGGATGTTATTTGTAATTAATAAAGATAAAGGACCTAATTTATATTAGTTATATATATATAGGGAAGGTTCCATTGTTAACCCTCCTTATAGCGTTAACTGCTTAACCCTAGCGTTTTTTGCCCGAATCTTAAATTTTTTTTTCATGGTTTTTATTATGCATAAATAGGGGGGTTTCTTTTTCGTGTTTTTGCTAATTCATCACCGTTTAGAAGTTATTGTAAGTGTAAGTTACTTACACTTACTTACAATCCGTATCTGATGCAGAAAATGTAAGTAAGTGTAAGTAACTTACACTTACAATAACTTATAAACGGTGATGAATTAGCAAAAAAACAAAAAAAGAAAACCCCCTATTTTTGCATAATAAAAACCATGAAAAAAAAAAATTTAAGATTAGGGCAAAAACGCACGCTAGGGTTAAGCGGTTAACGCTATAAGGAGGGTTAACATTTGAACCTCTCCCTATATATATATATATATATATATATATATATAAAGGATGAATCTTGTAATTTACTCTTTTTTGTAAATAGGTGAGGAACTTTCAAGTTATTATCTCACCGATGTGAGACAAGGAAGAGAACAAATATAACTGGAATCATTACCTTGTTGTCTCATCAATGTGGGATAACAAAGATAAAACCAATTTCTTTTTTAAAGAGAGGGAAGGAACCATTATGTTGTTATATCACCGATGTAGGATAAGGAATGGAACCAATATGAGCTAGAAGTCTGAAACCATCACCTTAGTGATCTCACCAATGTGGGATGAGGAAAAGAACCAAATATGCACTGTATAAAGTGAAGCGAAAGGGGTTTGATACTTTGATACTTTGATGTGAATTATTTTGAAAAATGAAAATTTAATTTAAGATATTTCAAGTAGAAAACAAAATATTAAAATCAAATCTTGTATTTTTTTTCACAAATTTTATCCTCTTTTGTAATTTTTATATATTTTATGTTATGTCATTCTTTAGATCCGGTCCGACCGATCCGACCAGCAACGAATAAGACGTCTGGTTTAACATCCGGTCCGGTTCTGAAAACATTATTAACAGGTTAAAATGTGTTTTAACATATTAAGACACTATTTATATCGTGTCTAAACGTTCCTATCTGTTAAAGACACATACCATTCTATGGTAAAAAACGAAACATGTTAGTTTTGTATCGTGTTAACAGGTCCGTGTCTTAAATTGTTAGTCCATTTGACATTTTGATTAGACGAACTGCACATCCAACTCGACAAGACCCCAATTGGGCGCGTCTAGCATAATTTTTGACAATGCAACTTCATCTAAGGTTCCATTCTTCCCAAATTAAAGTATCCCATACGGGGTTTCAGGCGGGAGAGAAAATGGCGAAGAGGCTCTCTTTGGCCCTAGAGGCTAGACAGTGAATGATTATAAAGATATCCATTACATGAAAGACTCGAATTATACTAGTTTGCCGAAACCCCAAGTCGTCTTCTCATGGAACCTTTTCCTATGCCCATTCGCTTCAAGATCAATGGATACATGGTTAACAAAATGAGTGAGTGATATAATTTTATAAGTATACTTACCTATCAATATGAACACATGCTCCTTTTCTAGTAGTTGGGTCTGGATCTCACATGTTTTATATGTGTCAACCATCTTAATATACAAAGTGTGACATGTGATTTTCTGATTGAATCATTCTGGTCAAGTTCTATAAGTTTGCCGGCATAAAATCCATGTCAAATTTTGTTAACAGTTAGGACGTCTTTGTTAACAGTTAGGACGTTGTTGGCATCCTCACCTTCGTTTCTTTTGTTATTCACTGTTCACCTGAAATTGGTTTTTGTAATGTAAAAGATCAGCAAGGATGCTGGTGAGTTCATAGATGTAATAAAATTGATATGATTTGATATAACACATAATATGATATGATAAGTATGCAGGCATACACAGCTTTATGAATATGATTCACCATGAAAACCCATAACCAAAGCCTATGTGACTATAATGTAATTGGCGGCAATACCCGAAGGTAAAACCTTAGCCTCACTCTTAATGCCTATCATTACATTAAGCTGTTATCTTGTAATGTATCAAATGGTAACAGGCATTCACACAAGGGTAGACGCTATCTACCCATGAATGGGGTTGTCAGCCCGATAGTACTATCATTGTTATCATCCGGCTCATCCACGAGTTTATTGGTTACAGTTGTTATGTGAGGACTTTATGATAGCATGATACAATTTTCATGTAATCATCAGACAAGAGTTGAAATGCATAAGCAACATATAAGCATGTCATTGTAATTGAATCAGTTAACCATAATGTAATTGCAATGCAAACCCCGAGTTTTAGAAATCCAAAGATTTGAAAGGGGGTAATGAAATCATATAAGTATACCACTGTAATTGAAATACGCAACCATATTGTTATTGTAATGGAATCCCCGAGTTTTGGAAAACAAAACATTTAAAAGGGGGTCTATGAAACTCACATGTGTTATTGGAGTACTTGTATCTTACCAATGAAATATCACTCAAGACCTGAAGTAAATTCTGCAATTTATTAATGTTCTATGAGTTCTTTGTACTTGAATTGGATTATCAGAACATTCCTTGATATTTAATATCAAGGATAATGTTTAAACCGATTCATCGAGCTGATTCTGAATTACGTACTTGTTCAGAATCAAAGTGATACGCTTATTAGTTAGCTTATAATGTCAAAATCGTTGATTTTAATTAATAATTGAATTCTGATTGAATGCTTATAATCATTTGATTATAAATAAATGAAAAGTTGTATTATGTGTTGAAATCGAGATTTCAATCTGTTATTAGATCAAAATCGGGTTGCCAGATTGCGAAACAGATCGCAAAAATGAGTCCGGAACGAGAAATCGATCAAAAATAGGTTTTTATACTAAAAACCGATGGGAAACAGAATTCCGGGTTACAATCGGAATTTAATCAGTTCCTAAATCGATTATCGTGTCGCCGGATTGCGAAACAGATCGTGAAACTGAGTCCGGAACGCGAAATCGATTAGGGATATGTTTTCGTATTCAAAATCGATGCATAACTAAGTCCTGTGTTGAAACCGGAGTTTTAATCGATAATCAGATAAAAATCGGATCACCGAATTGTAAAACGGTTCGCGAAATCGAGTCCGGAATGCGAAACCGATTCAAAATATGTCCTTTTTATCGAAAACGGATAATCGGATTGCGAACCGGAGCGCGAAACGCAATTCAGAACGCAAAACAGACAAATTTAGGGTTCTGCCGGAATAATTCGCCGGAATATTCCTTTTGGCCGGAATATTGGTCGGAAAATTCCATCGGCGGCGACTCTCGCCGGAATTTTGGCCGGAAGTTGGCCGGAGACTGGCGGTGGCTGGCGGCGGCGGCGGCAGCTTGGCGGCGACCGGATCAGCGGCGGTGGCTTGGCGGCGCGGTGGTGCGGTGGTGGCTCGGTGGTGGTTGAGGTGGTGGCTCGGTGGCCTAGCCGGGGGCCTTGGCATTGGCCTTTGGCCTTGACCTTGGCCTTGGCTGGTGTCCTTGGCCTTGGCCTTGGCCGGTGTGGCTCGAGATTTGGCCGAGAATGGCCGGCGCCCCTTGGTCGCGATCTGCAATTGTCCGGGAACAAAGCCACGCATGGGCCGCACTGGGCCGCGTCCAGGCCACTGCGGCCAACAGTGAGCCATTTATGGTTTTTGTTAGCCAAATTCGATTTTGTTGTACTTTTACAGGGCCAAAATCTCCAGATCTTAGTTTTTAACATATATCTAGTGTTTTGTGAAGAAAAATCTCAATTTTGACAACTTTGAAAAATCCACTTTTAGGACCAAAATGCCCTTTTCATGGGTTTTCAAGGTCTGATGATTTTCAAACTTCACCAATCATTCAAACATGTTTGTTTAAGTCATTTGAAGCTATTATAACCAAGAATTGAGTTTAAAACTTACTTGGCCAAGAATTGGCTTGAAAATCACCAAAAACCCAACTTTTAAAGCTTGATTCTTTGTTCCACTTGATCTTAGACTTGAGTACCTCTTGGATCTGCTTAGAAATGAAGTTTGTGATGTGTTTGAAGTTCCAGAAAGGTGTGGAGATGGGCTGGTCGAATTTGAGGGGTTGGGAAGAAGAGAAGGTTGTAGAAAAGTTGACCAAATTCAACTTTTGGCCTTTTATGGCCTCTTGACTTGTTTTCCAAGTTTGGACACCTATTTTGGGAATAATTATCTGATTAAATATCAGATTGAGAAGGATAGGCATGGAAAACAAATGGGATAGACATGGAATAATCAAGGGTTTGCTTGATTTTGCCGTTTTTGCAATTGTTTGTTTGGCTTTTCGCGTATAACTTCAGGAATTGCTAAAAATGGTCAATTATTATTGTAATGCTTCCAATTACATCCCATTATGAATCTAATGTGATTAGGAAGTTCGAGTTGTCATGAATTTCCAAATTTCGAATGCCGAATTGCCTTTTCGCAGATTTTCGCGGTTTGACTTATTGAACTTAGAGACTCTTTGATTTAGTTATCTTATCACTTATTTCACTTCAATTCATCATATAATTGACATTAATTTAGTTTTGGACCCATGAATTTGGTTTTTGGTTATTATTATAGAAATTTCGCGTAATTCGGCAATCTTACGCAACGTCATTTGTGATTTGTTTCATCTTGTAATTTCCTTACATATATACACAGATTCACATGTACATACATATTACATCATGATTTAATTAATTAAAATATTAACTCATGAATTTAGGAAATTGCCTCACAATAAAGAACGAAATGTCACATTCTCCCCCCGTTAGAGAAATTTCGTCCCGAAATTTTTGTAGAACTCATTTGGAATCAACTTTGTGTGAAATTAGGTGGGGATATTTTTCAATCATATGATCCCCGCGTTCCCAAGTAAACTCAGGTCCGCTTAAATTTCTATCTGCCCTTCACAATTGGTATACAACTTTGTTCAGAATTCTTGACTACGCAATCTATAATTCTTATAGATTCTTCTGTGAACTAAGGTTTGTCATTGATTTGAACTTCTTCAAGAGGTCTGGTCAATGATTTGTCAAGAAAATACTTCTTGAGATTTGACACATGAAATATATCATGAATATTGCTAAGTTCGAGAGGCAATTCAAGCCTATATGCCACTGGCCCTTATCCTCCCTAGGATCTTAAAGGATCCTACATGTCGTGGTGCAAGTTTGCCTCGTTTACCGAATCTAGACATACCCTTTTAAAGGGAGACCTTCAACATTGCTTTGCCACTCACTTGAAATCTTAGGAGTTTTCTGTGATTATTGGCATAACCCTTTTTGTCTATCTTGTACCATTTTATTTGAATTCGAACGCGTATAATCTTGTCTTAGATTGCCAAAATAAGTAACTCATACTCGGTTTGTGAAGTAAAGTAGGTTATCAGCTTGAATCTTGCTATGATTCATTTGTATACCATTCTCATTTAGCACATGTCTAAGAAATTAAACTTCCCTTAACCAGAACTCGCATTTGGAGATTTTTGCATATAGTTTTTCCCCATGCCAAGAGTTCTAAGATTTGTTTCAATTGTTGTGCATATTCTTGTTGGTTTCGTGAGTAGTTGAGAATATTATCAACGAATACAATTACAGACTTATCTAAACAAGGTCCGAATACTCAATTCGTTAGATCCACAAAAACAGCTGGTACATTTTTATTCCAAATGACATTACTAGAATCTCGTAGTGCCTATACCGGTTTCTAGAAGTTGTCTTTGGGATGTCATCATCGTGAACTCATAGCTGATGATACCTGGACCTTAAGTTGATCTTGGAGAATAGGTAGCACCTTGTAATTGATCGACCAGATTGTCGATACGAGGTAGTGGATAATGATTCTTGATTGTTAACTTGTTGAGTTCCCGATAGTGGATGCACATTTTGAATATACCATCCTTCTCTTTCACAAAGAGAATTAGTGCTCCACAGGGCAAGAAACTAGTACTAATAAAATCCTTATCTAGAAATTCTTGCAGTTGGCCTGAAAGTGCTCACATTTCCGACCGCGCAAGTTGATAAGAGGATTTAGATACATGTTTCGCATTGGAACAAGGTTGATACGGAATTTAACTTATTTCTCCAGGGACAATCTAAAAATGTCATCAGGAGAGACTTAGGGTAATATCTGACTACAGGGATATTCTCGATACATTTTTGTTTGAGATTTCTTTCTGTCACCTATGCCAAGAAGGTTTAATGATCTTTCCTGAAACATTTCCAAGCTTGCATACACTATTTGATTCCATGTTTCTTACTAGTTTGTTCATCTTGCACTACAAGCATTCACCGTTAGGTAATAGTACATGGATCATCTTATTTTGGGCATCTTACTTCCACCCAATCTTTAGAACGCCAATTCATGTTGAACATGACATCAAAGCTCCCAAGTTCCATAGGAAGAAGATCAATATTGAAAAGATGATCATTCGGGTTCAAGGAACATCCTTAACTAATGGTGTTGGCCTTAATCAACTTGACACTAGCAAGTCCAATGATATATGAGTTATCTAAGTTCATGGCAGATAATGTAAGTACTAATGCTAATTCGGAAGAAATAAAGCTCTTATGTTAAAAGCTCGTCCCCAAGCTTCATTGCCTTGATTAGGGTTATCAATGTTGGGGCAGTTTCTCATGAAGTGATCAACGCTTTTGCATTTGTAGCATGCCTTGTTATTCAATAGCGGTTGTTGTTTAGAACTTGATTCAGTCGCCGAATCGACACGTTATAGTATATGGCATAGTGCCCTATTTGCCTATAGTTTGCACAAATGGGACATAGCCCATTATGATGAAAAGGACACTTGTTATATCATAGTTCCGTCCCTAGAAAAGTTTTCTTCTCCAGTACAGTAGCTCTGTAACTTCTAATAGTTAGGACATTGCGACAGGTTTCTCCTAAAGTTCTTTGTTTGTCTTATTCAGACCATTTTTGTTTAATGCCCATAGTACTTCTGAGGCATGCATGTTTGTACGACTGACACTTTGTTCATTCTATTTTGATATGGTGCCACTCCTTACGGTCTCATCAGTAAGTTTAGTAGTCGAGATAATGGTTTGTTTCATACTTATGGTTTCAGCAGAGGTCATCATTCCTCTGATTTGTGGAACCAAGCCTTTATTGTATTTCTCTACTAAGGATCACCTAGTAGGAAACATGTTAGGGAGTAAGCATATGAATTCATGAAATGGGTCGGTATATTTCAAATAATTCGCACCGATCATACATTGATGGCAGATGTCTTTTTTGCAGTTTCTAGATTTCAGTGATTGGGCAATATTCAGAAAGAGTAAAAGTTTTGAATTCATTCCGGCCAATCACATTAACAGTAGTTGTACCCAATGTTTTCACTTGAGTATTTCACCATGTCAAAGTCGTGTCCTTGAGAGGTCAGGCAACATATAACACTATATGCTCCTCTAAGCATTGACTGATCTTTTGGTTTAGTTTCCATACACCCACTAGTTGCATTGTGCTCAGTATACCCTCCACCTGAGACAGAAGCTATGTTTTGTTGATATAGGGCTAACATACCCCGAATAATTGCAACTAATTGTTCATGTACAATCCGAGCTATATCAGTTTTGCTTAGATTTGATCCACGCGTAGGTGGATCTGTATTTGTTTCTCGATTTGTAGTGTTCTTAACATGTCGACCACATTTAGGAGGCATATTCGGATTTCATACCGATTGATTAAACTCAGAATTGCTTGAATAAGAACACTTAGATATGAGCATATTTAGTCACATGGATTGAGTTGTGCATAGTTGTACTGAAGTGTTTTATTTGTTATATAGATACATGTGGTCACACAAAGACACTGTATAACTACAAAGATACAGATTCGGGTATGCATAGTCACACAAGTACAATGTGTACTATCATGTTGATACCCATAGTTAAACATGTATGCTTTGTTATCTAACAGACGTGTTGTAGTATCACTTAGCAACATGGCATTGTGACACTGATATTGTTACTTCTGTCATTCAGATATGTTATGTTATGATATAGATATGTTCAGTTAAACTGTTACACATGTTAAGTTTCGATATGTTTGTATTAACATTATTGCCTCTACAGAATCCAAAGGCATACGTGACTGAAGCTGAATTACCAAGGTAAGAATTACAGCCTCCAGTTGTTCATTAACTCTGGCTATGTCAGCTTCTGTAGAGTTAGTACCACCAGTAGTTGCATTAATGTTTGTTTTTGTTGGTGGTGTATTGATATTAACCCCTGTTAAAGGGGTATCGTGACAGACTTGTTCGCGCTTGGGAGACACGATCAAATTTAATTGAAATATGCCCTGAAATATGTAATTTTTTCTTGTCATCCCATGATCACACAAGGATTTGAGATTTAGGAACTCTTAGAATTTAATTATTATGTGGACAGTGATGGATGGATTATTTTGAGGTTTACTAGGATTCACACGTGTTGCAGTTTTCAATTACGCTGGCCACTCGTAATTATAAACTGTACCACAAGATCACCCTAATCTTATTTGTTATGTTGTATTCAGTATAAATAGAGATATTGGAAATTTAACTTAAGTAGTACAATATGTTTTTGAATCTAGACATGCGCAAGAAGTGAATGGAATCATTGAAGTAGAAGCACTTAGTACTAACTGGATTCACTTATCACACGATAACTCTACACTAACACATATACACGACTTATATGAATTTTGAAATGTCTTAGGAATACTCTCATAGGATACCACAGTATCAAGGGTTTTGAAATTTCTTTGTAATCATGCACACTAACACTGACTTGAAATCTAGGATCGTTACCAGAATACCCTCACAGGATACAATAGTATCAAGGGTCTTGAAATTTCCTAGTAACCATGATTCAAATTTGATCCGTGTCGCGATTCATGAATTGACTACTGCACTTCCCACCTAATCAGCACTGACTCTTTCTTGTTATGTTGACATCAGCTTGTATACAGGGCTCATGTTGCCGCTGCCCACCACCTATTCAACACACAAGATTAAGTCCTTGCTAACATCAACACTTTCATTTCGAACACACTGACTGAGACATACCATTTTGGATTGGATTTGAACACTAAGCCCACTAGCACTGATCATGTACCTTTTGAAAAAAGTAGATAAAAGTTGGGTGAGTCATAGGGCCTATTCCATCCCTTGACAAGTTAAGTAAGTCACAGTGCCTATTTCATCCCTTGACAAGCTAAGCTTCTCCTGTATTCTCTTTAGTTAAACGTACACTGCTCATCCTAGGTATAGTGTACACCCGAGAAATTATACTAATTACCAATGCAAAATATAAACAACATAATGCAACGTTGAAATATTCCATAGATAATTAGCAAAGGCACACTAGTTTCTGTTTTCGTCATAACAAAATTACTCGACGTTCATCACTGGAAGATTCCAGCAGCCTTCCCAAGTCTTTGGTTCTTTCCTTAGCCCATTACTTCATTTGGGGACAGTCCTTAACTAGATGGCCAATGCGTTTACATTCATAACATGGTTTCGCCCTAGGTTGCGGTCGTGGGGTTTGAACTACCTTTGCTCCATGTCTATTGCAATACCTTGTATAATACCCTCCTTCTTCACAGTACTCGAGTACGGGACAGTTGCTGGTTCAATGGTATGAACACCCGTCGCGCTTGCGTGCCCACCCCGAATAAGGCTTCTTGTGTTGAGAGGCGGATTCCTTATCTCTTTGGTTCAGATCCTCATCATCTCGCTTACTTTTTCCTCTCTGATTCACCCCTACAACTTGACTTACGTTCCAAGGGCTATTGATTACAATAGCTTTGGAAGTGTCATCTGGGGCAGGTACGACATCGGTGTCGTTGTTGAACCGGATCTCATCATCTAGCACTCCATAATTCTGAGCTTGCACAGTAATATTGATAAGCATAATCGCAACCTGTTCTTGCACCATCTTGGTTATGACTTCTTCAGTAAGAGGGGGTTTGACTGAATTGGGGGAGGAGTTGCCTCTTAGGGTAGACAAAATTGCCTTCATTGTTTGTTTTCCATGTTCATGTAGTCTTTTGATTTGATCAACCACCTCGTCAGTTTGTTTGGATTGGATATTCGAGGGGTTATGAGTGAAGGTTAAGGCTCTTGGTGTCAATCCCTCTTGTTGGGAGGATTCACCAATAGAGTGCGACTAACCCTTTGAGCCTTGGTTAGTTCCACCCCAAGTGTTGGCACCCTCCTCGTCATGAATCCTAGTAGGAACTTGGCCATGAGTCTGGTTGATAGTGCTACCAGACTTAGGAAAGCAACATTTTGTCGTTGGTGCTGGCAAAACAGAATCAGTAATTACAGTAGGTGGTGATGGTGATAGTTGCTCCATGGGACATTTCCCTTTGCCAAGAGACAGCTCCATCATAGACATAAGTTGGGCCATACACTACGTGATTTCATTTGCCATTACTGCACCAAGTTTGAGTATTGTATGAGATATGAGTATTCGTATATAAGAATACTAATCGATTGAACTTAGTAATACGACACTCAATGTGCACTCTGTGTTACTATTTGAGCCTAGAGGTTATAGTCTAAGTCACTACTTGAACTTAATTCTCTATAACCTGTGGCTCTGATACCAACCTGTCACACCCCCATCTCTCCTATTACCTGATGTAATCACTGTATGATATATGAAGTCGGTAACTGACATAACATGTCGCGGAAGCTTGGTGGTAAATCTCCGAGATGGGTGTGACTTTTGACGTGGTTGTATCAAAACACATACATGGCATTCTAAACATAAGTTATGTTACATGATATGTCAAAACTTCAACATTTGTGTTACGTTCATCCATATACAAAATTTTCCTAATGTGTGATCTTGTTGTGCATCCTCACCTTCGTTTCTTTTGTTATTCACTGTTCACCTGAAATTGGTTTTTGTAATGTAAAAGATCAGCAAGGATGCTGGTGAGTTCATAGATGTAATAAAATTGATATGATTTGATATAACATAATATGATATGATAAGTATGCAGGCATACACAACTTTATGAATATGATTCACCATGAAAACCCATAACCAAAGCCTATGTGACTGTAATGTAATTGGCGGCAATACCCGAAGGTAAAACCTTAGCCTCACTCTTAATGCCTATCGTTGCATTAAGCTGTTATCTTGTAATGTATCAAATGGTAACAGGCATTCACACAAGGGTAGACGCTATCTATCCATGAATGGGGTTGTCAGCCCGATAGTACTATCATTGTTATCATCCGGCTCATCCATGAGTTTATTGGTTACAGTTGTTATGTGAGGACTTTTACGATAGCATGGCACAATTTTCATGTAATCATCAGACAAGAGTTGAAATGCATAAGCAACATATAAGATTAGGTCGTTTACCTGCAAACTCACAAAAACAATAATCAGGACTATTTGTGAATGAATTTGCATGTTATTATCATTATACCGGGGGAAATAATGTCGAATAATACGTATTTTAACGTATATCAGATAACATGTGAGAAAATTTATTGGGATATCAAGGATGACATCGTGATAACATAGTTTCAAGATGTCATCCCACACGTATGCTAACATTGTATAATAAGACAAGATCTTATAAGACAATTTTAAAGACTAGAGATCATGGCATCGTGTTCATTTCATTTTGATCATATCATTAGAACATATCAAGGATGATGTCATAATAACATAAGTTTCTGATATCATCCACTCACTGAATAACATAAGTGTATTAAGATTTGATCTTATAACACTATGTTTATACTATGGTGACATCTATGAGACTACATTTGTGATATCTATGAGACTATACATGTGATATCTATGAGACTATACCTGTGATATCCATGAGACTAAATGGTAATATCCATGAGAGTATAACTGTTATAGCTGTGAGATTTTCCTTAGTATTTTCATAAGAGTAGATTAGATCTGATATTTATGAGACTACGTGATTATGTGACTATGTTATTAGGAGGTTATGTGATTATGAGCCTATGTGATATGAGCCTATATGAGCCTATGTGATGAGACAATATGAGCCTATATGAGTCTATGTGATGAGACAATATGACCCTATATAAGCCTATGTGATGAGACAATATGAGCCTATGAGACAATGAGACAATTTGATTTTTAGTCAACGTATTCCAGCTATATCATTTATGACACGGGTGATATTAGTATCATAGCGTCTGCTAATTATCTCACCACCTCTATTCTGTAGACTAGCAGCCTGAGAGACTAACCTCCCTCCTATCATAAGCTTATGACAAGTAGTTGTGAGGACTTGTGAAAACTAATGTATCATGATTGAATTGAGGACATTGTTGTGACAATCGCGTTCGACGAATTACGTCATCAAAGAAACGAGCACATTTGATAGTTCTAGAAATCCACGAATTACGTCATCATTTCTATCTTCTACTCGACGACACCACCACCACCTTCGAAAATTTCATCATCCAATCCATAAGAACTCAGTTTTGAAGCCTCTGGAAAGTTTAGATCGCATCAAGAAACATTTATACAAGTCCGGATCGTCTTTTCATCCGCAGAACTCCGTCTGACTAGGTAACGGTTCATTTTAATGTGAGGCCCCGAATTCCGGGAGTTCCCTCGGTTGGTAAGCATCAAACCCATAGTCATTAAACCAAATTTACATTACTATGGCAGCGGAATTTCAGGTGATTACATGAAACATGGCACACATATTATACAAATGTTAAACATAGCCCACACTCTATAGTTTTATACATAGCCAGATTATGCCAGGTTATGCCAGGGTAGTTTTTTAGAGTATGCCTCGAGCCTCCCTGCTATTCTTTCTCAATATCCTTCAACCTGATATACATGCTAAAACAAGTCAGCTTTCGCTGGTGAGTTCTAAGTTAATCTTTATATAAACATAAAATCTTTACTATACATAAAAACGTTAGCAATCACTGTTAACCGAAGTCAACAGTCTCAAAACATTATAGATCATAACATATTTCACATGTATAACATACATGTCATCATAACACAAATACATTTCATACTGTACATAAAACCTTAGCTTTTGCCGCCGCCCGTAGTCAACAGGCTCGTGCAGCACAAGACTCTTTAACTATCAACCCGCAGCTGATAACTCATACATGTATAAGATTTCTTTAACACTATCAACGCGTAGCTAATAACTCAAGCATGCCTAAGATTTCTTTAACTGAACTGGCGACACACAGTCAACAGGCCTGTTCTTTCACAGGACTTCTAAAACCATCAACCGAAATTGACGGCTTATACAGGTACAAGACTTCTTAACATACATCATAACATGGCTTAAATCATTTAACCCATCATACGCATAAGCAGATCCTTTCACCGCAGTGCGCATGTTATGCCCAACCGCCGCCGGGACTTTCATAACACATTTCCTGCTCGACCTCGGTCGATGTCTTTCAAAAATCATTTTCTTCTCAACCACAGTTGAGAATTCAAACATTCTTTATATAGAAACATTCTTTATTTGAAAACATACTTTACCTGATCATAATCAGATTGCAATCACTTTCATACAATAATATTATAACATGCATATTAGCCCAAAATGATAAAACATTTTAAATAGGGCTATAAGAACTCACTCGATGTCTTACTGTAGCAAGATCCCTCGTAACTGGTACTAACAGTATAACTCTGCATTGGTTTATGTTTAATTAGCTATCTATACTTTAACTTACAGATTAAATCTTTCTCAACGTTCAATGTCAAAGACATTGCCTTGATAGTCATCAAACCGAAATCAGGTTGATAACACACTTGATTAGCCAGAATAAATCTTGGATTAATCAAACAGTTAATGTTGTTGATTGAACTGCTAAAACAGGTTCCTAGACAAATTAATGGCTTAAAAATGACCAATCCTTGTTATTGATTACCCTGATATCATGAAATATCACAACATAACATTAGAATAGGTTTAACTACCATTTTTAACATACTCATCTGCCTGTTATCATAATCATCAGATAACCATTCCAATGAGTATGTTAATGGTTGTGATTAGTTTGAAACACTTGGATTTCACATTGCATGTCAAGGATTAATCAAACTAATCACCTACAGTGTCATAATCACATGGTTTAAACCATTATAACCATTGTTATGATTCCATGTAAACCGGACATTACAACAGCTCAAAACAAGGATTTACCCATTAACAGTTCAAGTTTGTCATTTATAATCAATCCTAGCCATTATCTAGGCAATAATCAACAACCCTAACTATATCATCACGTTCAGAAACAAGATTTAATCAATCCTTATCAATCTAGTAAGTTAAAATGAACCGTTACCTCTTCAAACGGAGTTCTGCGGTTAAAAAGATGATCTAACTTGCAGAAACGTTCCCTGGTCCAATCTAAACCTTGGGAAGCCTTAAAATTTGAAGATTTGATGATTTGGAAGTGGGTTTTTCATGGTTTGTGGCTCGAATCGTCGAACATAAGAAGAAAATGAAGCTTCCCGATGAAAAACTGACTTCTTAAGCCACTTTAGCGTCCGGATGACTTCAGGCGCATCGCCCCACCCCAGACGATGGTCTGGGGAGTACCGCGCGGGTCTAAGGCGGCCAGATTTCGATCCTATCTTCATTTCGCGATTCCGGGAGCATACGAACTCCGTTTTGCTCACGGTTTTCGCCTAAGTTCACGATTTTTCGAGCTATTTCCAATGGTTATATTATCAAGACCTAAAGAGTTCAAAATCTTTGACCTGTAATCCATTGCTATATTCAATTCAGTGTATCTTGAAATCGGAGCCTCGTTTCACGATTTCGCTTACACTCATTCTCTTCATTTTTCGAGTTGTGATTCTAAACTGAGAACTTTGAGTTGTCGCACATATCATCGTGGATTTCAGGCACGTTCACATGTGCTAAATTTTTTGGCTGTTACATTTACCCTTCTAGTTTGATAATGGGATTTGCTCAGAAATTTCTGAAATTCCATATAAGGCTTGATTTTCTTCCGAGCAAGGTCGTTTACCTGCAAATTCACAAAAACAATAACCAACACTATTTGTGAATGAATTTGCAGTTATTATCATTATACCGGGGGAAATAATGTTGAATAATACGTATTTTAACGTATATCAGATAACATATGAGAAAATTTCTTGGGATATCAAGGATGACATCGTGATAACATAGTTTCAAGATGTCATCCCCCACGTATGCTAACATTGTATAATAAGACAAGATCTTATAAGACAATTTTAAAGACTAGAGATCATGGCATCGTGTTCATTTCATTTTGATCATATCATTAGAACATATCAAGGATGATGTCATAATAACATAAGTTTCTGATATCATCCACTCACTGAATAACATAAGTGTATTAAGATTTGATCTTATAACACTATGTTTATACTATGGTGACATCTATGAGACTACATTTGTGATATCTATGAGACTATACATGTGATATCTATGAGACTATACCTGTGATATCCATGAGACTAAATGGTAATATCCATGAGATTATAACTGTTATAGCTGTGAGATTTTCCTTAGTATTTTCATAAGATTAGATTAGATCTGATATTTATGAGACTACGTGATTATGTGACTATGTTATTAGGAGGTTATGTGATTATGAGCCTATGTGATATGAGCCTATATGAGCCTATGTGATGAGACAATATGAGCCTATATGAGTCTATGTGATGAGACAATATGACCCTATATAAGCCTATGTGATGAGACAATATGAGCCTATGAGACAATGAGACAATTTGATTTCTAGTCAACGTATTCCAACTATATCATTTATGACACGGGTGATATTAGTATCATAGTGTCTGCTAATTATCTCACCACCTCTATTCTGTAGACTAGCAGACTGAGAGACTAACCTCCCTCCTGTCATAAGCTTGTGACAAGTAGTTGTGAGGACTTGTGAAAACTAATGAATCATGATTGAATTGAGGACATTGTTGTGACAATCGCGTTCGACGAATTACGTCATCAAAGAAACGAGCACATTTGATCGTTCTAGAAATCCACGTTAATTTAACAATTGTAGTTATTACCAATCGATAGCATGCGATAAATGATGAATGTGGGCGAAAACCGTGTGCAAAACGGAGTACTAGAATGCCCGAGATCGAAAAAACGAAGAAAAGTTTCTAAGTATTGAACAATTGGACTCGTCGCGGTACGCTATGGCGTAGTTGAGGGTTCTCCGCGGTACACGATGCTTGAAAATATCTGAGAGTTCTCCGGATTTCTTCGCGGTACGCGAAGCCTTATTTGGCTTCTCTTCGCGGAACGCGGAGGATGAGGCGGTGGAAAAAGTTGACAGCTTGGTTAAAAGATTAGATTTCATCCTCATCATCATTTCTATCTTCTACTCGACGACACCACCACCACCTTCGAAAATTTCATCATCCAATCCATAAGAACTCAGTTTTTAAGCCTCTGTAACGTTTAGATCGCATCAAGAAATGTTTATACAAGTCCGGATCGTCTTTTCATCCGCAGAACTCCGTCTGACTAGGTAACGGTTCATTTTAACCTTCTAGTTTGATAATGATTGATGAAATCTTGTTTTTGAACGTAAAGATATAGTTAGGGTTGTTGATTATTGACTAGATGATGGCTAGGATTGATTATAAATGACAAACTCGAACTGTTAACGGGTAAATCCTTGTTTTGATCTGTTGTAATGCCCGGTTTGCATGAAATCATAACAATAGTTATAATGGTTTAAACCATTTGGTTGTGACAATGTAGGTGATTAGTTTGATTAATCTTTGACATGCAACGTGAAATCCAAGTGTTTTAAACTAATCACAATCATTAACATACTCATTGGAACGATTATCTGATGTTACTGATAACAGTCAGATTAGTATGTTAAACATGGTTATTAAACCTATTCTAATACTACATTGTGATATTTCATGATATTTGGGTAACCAATAACAAGGATTAATCAATCCTAAGCCATTAATCTATCCAGGAACTGTTTTAGCATCATAATCAATAACATTAACTACGTGATTAATCTGAGATTATTCTGATTAATTAAACATGTCATCAACTTTGTATTAGGAACCAGAATCAGCATAGGTTCCTACATTATCATACATTGTATGATATAACGTTAATTTAATTAATTAATTATTTAACATCAGATTGATGACTGTTAAGACAATGTCTTTGACATTGGACGTTCAGAAAGATTTAATCGGTAAGTAAACTGTAAATAACTAATTTAACATAAATAAATGCAGAATCATCATATTATTACCAGTTTGTGTGATATTGTGCTATCAGTAAGATATCAGGTGAGTTTCGTACAACCCCTTTTTCTATTTAATGTTTTATAAACATCGGGGTAACTCTATAAATCCTTTTCTGAACATATGATATGCATCACTGTTATCTGTGTGATTTCATGTGACTTTTGTGTGATTTCATGGGATTTTGCCGTTAGTATCTTTATCACAGTATCAAAAGTCCTCATCTCTTGAACTGTATCTAGTGAACCCATGTGGGGCCGAATAGGAATCATTGATTGTACTATTGGCTGACAACCCATTCGCTGGGAGGGTTGCTCCTCCCCTGGTGTGAATGTTTGGTACCTGTTTCCGAAACACTTTCTTAATGTTAAGTAATAGACGTTAAGAAAATGAGGCATTAAGATATTTACCGACGGGTAGTATCTTCGTAATACGTAAACTGTCCGAAAGGAACTAGATATGGGTCCATGGTTATCCGGAACTGAACTTTTTGAGAACATGTATATCATATCATATTGTTGTAACTAAATTGTCGAACTCACCAGCTTTATGCTGATGTTTTAAACTTATCATTTTTGCAGGACAACAATGACGAGAGGGTGAGGATGCACTTTTCACATTTGTAATTAAATAAACCAGATTGTGTAATTAACTTAGCTGTACTGTTGATGTAATTACGAAACCCTTGTGATGTATTTATTCTAAGTTAATCTGTGTGCTGTGATATCGGTTCAAGTAAGTCACCCCCTTATCTCTGAGACATCACCACTATGCTTCTGTGACCATTTCAGTGACATCATCTCAGGTGACGAGAGGTAGGGGTGTGACAATTGTGGTTGCCTTTGTGGTGGCTACAATGTGGTCATTTCAATTCTGATCACCTATTGGGATATAACTACGTGTCAAACTTACTCTCACCTCTTATTCAGATGTCAGTAATAGTAAGTTCCAATCTAATGAGTATACCACCATTAATAACTGTGGTAATCCACCATTTATAACTGTGGAGATTTGAACTCATAAAAACCTATTATGCGATGTTAATACCGTTGTGGGGTAATGACTTATCTTATGGGGAAAACCAACTGTGAATGAGCCGAGATGAGATGAAATGGGTATCTATAGCTTCAATACAGGTAGTATAACGTTCAGTTAAGTGTGTGGTGGGCTGGCGGCTTCATTCGTGATACGTATGCCCTATATATAAGCATGCTTAGCTGGACGATATCCTATCTGTAGGTGTAACTATAGAGAGGACCTTGGGATGAGATAATGCCAAATGAGACTAAGTAGGACTTGTGTGTGACAAGATATTTTGTGAAATATCAAAAACAATAGTTTTAAATTACAAAACTTATGAACTCACCAACCTAGTGTTGACTTTGTTTAAATGCATGTTTTCTTAGGTGACGAACACGTTTAGGTCAACAGCAATAAGGAAGCTTTAGCTAGTGGACTTATATAGAAGACCTAGCTACTTTTGTGTCGTGCATTAACTTTTGATAATATATTTTGTGAATCATTTTTGTAAATCTTATGCAGATACAAGATATCAACTTTATGATTCTTTTAAGTAGATTTACTTAGTTAAATTATGAACATGACAATGTAATTTAACTTTGTAATTCTATATCTATGTCATTTAGCATTTCTCATTATAAATCATGTGCATTGTAAACAATCTGATCATTTGATTATCCCACGATATCGCGCCTCAAGACTATTCCGCCCGACGGGAAAGTCGATTAGCCCGGCGGCTCTGTTTGTGACACTAATTGCTATCAGCTCATTTAAATTTAAAGCCAACAAAAAACTATATCATCTTTTATTTATAATGATCACATTTGATTTAGTAACATTTGAATCATCTTCTTATATATTTTTTTATAACAATTATTGTTGTATTATTCAACTTTTATAATAAGTTATTAAGTTTATAGAGGTCCTTTTTTATTACTTACGCTAGATCCCGAAAATCATATGTATATAGACGCTAGATAATGGGAAAATTCCAAAAATACTCACTTTGTTCCAGATCTGACCAAGGGTTAGCAGGCGCCAACGCCTGCTAATTAGCGGGCGGCCGCCCGTTTCAGAACCAATGAAAACGCGCCATGTGGCTTATACGGGCGCCCAAGCCCGTTAATTCTGACGAACGCCCGTATATAAAATAAATTGTCACAGGCGTCGGTCCCATCCTGACACGCATGTCATGGGCGACCGCCCGTTAAGAAAAAAAATTGTCATCTCACAGGCGCCCGAACCACCTATACAGGTGCCCGATCCTACCAAACGAGCGTCCAATTTATGTCGTCGAAAACCACCTAGGCGCCCACCTGGTGGTAATTTTTTATTTTTTTCGAATTTTTTGGGGACAGGCGAATCCAATGGGCACCCGCCTGTATCAAAAGGCGTCGCCCATTTAATGCTTTGCTGGAATTTTTTTAAAACTACTTTTTTAATAGGCGTACGATCATAAATAGGGGTATATATATTTTGTGTAAGTTTACTCATTTTCTAGAATTAGTTTAAACAATTATTTATGGAATTTACAGTTGTTTTCTGTATTGGTGGAAATTGTGAGGTTAAAGAAGGTAGATACGATTATCTTCCTATTGATTGTTTGCGACATGTTGTATGTCTTCGTTATAAAATTAGCTATCAAGAACTACTTGATTTAATTTCTGTTTGTTTTGGTATTCGAGATATAACTCGAATATCGTATAAATTTTCAGCATACATATATCCTGTTGATATATGTGATGATAACGATATATCTGTTTTTTTTAAATTGTATAAAAAAATCCGAGTGAAATATGTTATTTATATGTCGTTAATGATGTTAGAGTTGATCAGTTTCATGATAGAAAAATCTCATCATATGGTTCTAACTCAAAAAAAAAGTTTGTAGTTCCTGATTTATATATTGGTATTAGGTGTTGACAATTTTACTGATTTTAGTCAACAACCTCAATTTAGCTCTGATTTAAATAATCAATATGTTTTAAAAGATGATTTCATAGCAGAAATTTAACCCGAACTTTACAAGTCGAAATTTTCTAAACCGTCTTCATCTTCACATCCAATTATAAATAAAGTTTTTAAAGATAAAGAAGAACTAAAATTAGAAATTTCAATGATGGCACTGAACGAATGTTTTGAATTTAAAGTTCAAAATTTATCACCACAAAGATTTGTTATGGTATGTTATTTCGAAGATTGTAACTGGGTTTTAAGAGCCTCTAGTTACAAGGACACGTGTGCGTTTCACGTGACTTATTTTAACAATGAGCACACATGTTCAAGAACGCAAACGTATCCTAATATGAGAAACGCAAACAAAAAGTTCGGGGTCAAATAATAAAGGACCAACTTATTGTAATCACCTCCGTTCAAACCATCATCCCAATCATTAACGTTGTTAATTCTCACCACTCCCTATTGTACCATGGTGACTACCTCCTCTAAAAGTATGTCTCTCCTTAGTAGTGTTGGTATGATGGCCATCATTAGGAGGGTGGTCAGGAGGAGGTACATGCTGAAATTGGGTTGAGCAGTTGGTGGTGGTGTATTTGGGTTACCTTGTGGATTTTGAAAATTCTCAAACCTTGGTGGTTTATGTGACATCCGTCAATTTCTCAGGTTCTAATCTCGACCAAAGTATCACTTTATGTGAATAATCTAGACTTATTTATATCCAGATTAAATTCAACAAGTCAAGAAAAAATATATATATTTTTTGTTCAAAATAATTGTTTTACAATCAAATATCAAAAATTTAATATCTTAGAGATATAACCAAACTCATGGTTTAAATAACACGGATTTTTGGTTTTAAAAACATAAGCCGAATGTACACTTGTATACATTTTTCTAAGAGAATTATATTCCTATACACAATCATTTCAGTTTTTTTTATTTAAAAACATTTCCACTCATCATCATACTAATATATATATATAGTACGTACAACGTAAAAAAATGAAATGAAAGTTTTAAATTTAAGTCAATATATATACATCCATTTCATTCTTTGTTAATTTATTATTATTATTTTTGATTTTGACGACAACCTACTATGTTTCACCAATACCGTGTTCTAATTAATTAATTTAACAAATTCACAAGACCATGCTTTAGTAAAAAATTCGTTTATGTCAAGTTAATGGAAACAGTACACACAATCTCAAATCATGTACTTCAACTTTATGCACGTCTAGTCCTTTGTCATTTTCTTTCCTTCAAATTAACTCCAACCACTACAAAATCTCAACCATACTTTGCTAGATACCTTTCATCATGCTTCATTTAATAGCCAAAAGAGATTACACTCAATCTATTTAAAATAATCAAAAGACCATCACAAGCTCCACTATAATTAAAATCCTTCAAATGTACATGAATTACACCAAGAAAGACCACACCAGTTTTGTTCAGTTGACGTGAATACCAGCAACAATAGGACCAGCTCCTTTTTCCTCTAGATCGCTCTCGAAATAACCTCCATCATCCTCACGGTTTTATCACCTTCATCAAAAAGATCAATCATTCTACTTGGTTGCTCAAGAAAATATGACATTATATAAAGTTTAAAATTATATATACACAAATATGCATTCCGATTTTGGGACAGAATATGTCCCAACTTTGACAATTTATAACTCTGTCTTAAAAACACAAAACTAAGAAAACTCAAAGTCCATGATTAAGCTCGTTGAGTTAGCTTTCTAACCACTGCTTACACGTTTTCTAAATCAACCAAATGATACCCGAAACAACCTCTACAAAATCAGTATGCATATTTCGACCCTCTGACTTGAGAGGCTGTTTCGGCCTATTTCCGAGCCGAATCTCAAGAAATTTTCCAAACAAAAGTTGTTCGGAACACGTTAAAATACTTGATTATAAAGTTTCATAATTTTATAAAAACGTTTGCTATTTTAAAAGTTCACTCGAAGTAACTGAACTGAATCTGTCACAAAACGAAAAATTAAAACATTCATACCCATATGTATTATATATATATATATATATATATTTGTCATGAAAAAAATGAAATATTAACTCGTATACGTATATATGAAGTGATTTGAATGGTTATTATGGAAATATAATATTTCAAGTTTTTTTTAGATATTGATAAACAAAAATAGACATTTATCAAAATACGTCGTACTAATGCCGAAACCTCTTAAAAATAATAAATAATTATTTTTAAGACATAGTATTTCCATCTGTAATACGCGATATTTTTACGAAAACCCGACAATAGCAAACCAACACCAAACCTCATAAGTTCACAGACTCAACATGAATCCGGAATGTTGTAGGAACCGGGTAGTGATTCCAACACAAGGCAACATTCACACTCTCAGAATCTGGGATATACCTTTACTGTGAGTTTCACGGCCCCTATTTTCTACAATGTTTTACTAACTTACAGGGGGAGAAATCATGCTTGTAATCGTTTCATTGACACAAGTGTTTTGGTTCAACACATTATTACATGAGTCACATTTATCGCTTTTAAGTCCCCTATTCTATAACCGTTAATTGTGGGTAAACGTGAATTATTGGGAATAGTACTATTCGGTTGTGACAACCCCCTCCCGTGGTTAGTAGCGCTAACTTTGATTGTAGGTCAGATCGGGTGCACAATATTCATCTCAATACAATGTTTTGCGATAGATCATTGGGATGGGGCAATTCAATCATGTCGAGTTCGGTTATGGGAGCTCATGGTAATAATTAATAAACACAACTCATGATATTGTTTTGAGAACAATAGACACATTTTGAAATCTTGTGGTCTAATGAAACAACTCAATTTTAACGTGTCTAAACCTGTGAACTCACCAGCCTTATGCTTACTGTTTTTAGCATGTATTTCACAGCTAATTGAAGTAAGCATTGGGACATATTTTGGAAATGATTAGCTTGAAGTCACAACACATTCACATGCATATTTTTTCGATTTTCCTTGCATAGCCTATTGACTTAGGCCATGTTTGTAAAATCTTACACATCATATTTTGGAAGTTTAGAAATATTGTTAGTTATATTTTGGATGATGGTAATATAAGACATCATGTAAAACTTTATTATGAATGCATTTAGAAGTTGTTCAATGTAAACAATGACTGTGAAACCTAAACCGTCGCACCTCGCGCGTTCCGCCTTGGCGGGGTGTGACAGATTGGTATCAGAGCCATTGGTTATAGTGAACATGGTTGCATGTAGTAACTTGAACTATAATTGTAGGCTCACAAGGTTCCATTAGTACTACACATATATGGATGACTAAAGTAATAACATTTTAGGATTGTTTTATTGCAAGCTTGTTGATAACATATAACCATGTTCATGTGTACTCATCGGATGAGGATTACACCCCATTCACACCACCTCCACCATCGTCGTTAAGAGATACACCATCACCCATCGAGGTGTCTATCGATACCATGTAGGTAGTCACGGTGTCACACGACAAATACATCGAAGCTAATTATGGGTCCAATCTAGAAGAGTCACTAGGGAATCTAGTTGAGGATGATGCAGGCCAGGTTATCACTAGGAACGAGAATACTTAATCTAAAGAGATTTTACCATACACAATGTTCTAGGGACACTCTATTTTAGATAAGATGGAGGACGATGCTTCCACGTCTTAGAGTAGTTTCTCTCGCACCATCCAACTCAAGTGAATACTTTGTTAAACACTTTATTTGGAATAACTCCGAACCGTGTAACCGTTGGTTAAGGGTGGACTCCTGATGTCCTTATGGATAGCACTCTGAACCGAGATAGGAGGAACCAAAATGATTATGTAAGGTAAATTGACGATTACGGGTGGCCAACGTAGTGGTGAATTTACAGGTACATATGAATTTTGGCGAAACCTATTGTTTAGAATACAAATCAAATCGAACCAATAAAAAAAATTAGGAGATATTGAAAACACATTACAAAGGATTTCATTTCCATTCATCACTAACAACCTGATTGAAGGATAGATTATGACTCAAAAATCCTCTCATTCCTTATGATCGTCGTACGTTCATTGAACCTCCAATGGTGTCGTACGTTCACTAAACCTGTAATGGTGCAACCCTGGCATTTCACTTGAGTACTCATAATCGTAAATCAAGTTAATGACTCAACATCAAGGGTAATACATACCCTGACCGCACCCACCTATATAGAAAACCATTCCATCGAATCTAGAGGACTGTGAATAGAAATGAAGAATTGAAGACACAATGAGAATTTCCTCATTAGAAACTAATGTTGGAAAAACTTTGTCTACTAGGGTTGTGTCGACCATTCATACATCACAAGTCTCACATATTATAAACTATGTGCATCCTTAAGACACCACATGTTGACAACAAAATTGGGTTTATCAAATACAAACCCCATTTGATCTCAGCTAATCAAGATTTTGATCACAATCATCGATGGTTTGAAATATCCATTCTTTCTCTCTCATATTTGATCCTAGTAAGACTATAACACTCATCATAACCTTCTTTAGAAGACTATCTTGATAAAATCATAACGTAGTCTCCATGCAATTCTCATGATTTGGGTATAGGAATTGGAATTGAGAAATTTGGTCAGACAATGTTCAAACTCATTGAGGCTGTTAATTTCTTTTCTATACTAATTTCATTTTTTTGAGTGAATATTTCAGAACCTAAAAATCTGTAAGTGACAGTCGCCTTGTCAACACTTAACATATAATAAACATCGATACCTCAACTTCTTCCTTATACCTATTTCAACGACATACAACTAATTCTAGTATGATCATCCCCGTAGAATCGCCAAATCATATTTCATGTTTTGATGCACAAACTATCACCAAACATTCTACGTAAAAATACCTCACATGTTTACTCTTCCATTACGAGTGCTCATCACTCGTAAATGGTTTAGTGATTTCAATCTCATTTCACATTTCGACTGTGGACTATGTAAACACATAACCCAACGTGGATGATTTACAAAACTCTCCTGAATATATATTAAATTAATATGTCAACACAAACTTCATACAGTTAACCAAACACCTACTCTAATGTTACCCGCAAGGATCATGATTACCCATGTAGTTTATCCTTACCTTGTAGTAGACTCCATACCATTGATTCCTACATGTAACCAAAGTTAAGTCTCATTGTGTATTTTACATAGAACTATCACATCTGTTTTGATACAAGACAATCCAAATTTGAAGATTACCCTAGATGAAGCTAATGCAACTATTCATCCTGAAATCAGTTCCCTTTTAATGCACACTTAATTTTTCGTTAGGATTGTTAACCCAACTTGTACTTCACCATTACTAATATGAAAAATGATAGGGTATGCCCACTTTGGACAAATACAACTAGCCATATAGGCACAAATACTCAAGATCTTATCACTTTCCATGATAAATCTGTTACCTAGATTATTTATATTAACGTTCCATACCCATGACCGTTACAGCAGGTTGTGTGATGCCTCTAGGTATCATGCAAATATAACTAATAAATCATGATGTCCTAATGCACAAATACAAGGTCAGCAAGTCAATTATCCCTAAAGATAAATTTCATACAAACATTGACCAATCAACTAAATTCTACCTCCTTTGACAAAAAGCAGTAAGGAAATTTGGGTGTCTACGATTAGTTTGTTGTAACACCATAATTAGCTATGGTATGCGACTGATTCATCCTCACTAATAGTACCATAGATCAACCACAGTGTGCCTTACATATAAAGCTTCACGGTGCCTTGAATGTGAGATCTAAAGTTGGATCGAATTCCTTGCATCTTGTACAAAAGATGACCATTGTTTTTTTTTCCAACAACTTATAAAAATCATAAATATTCATCAGCTCGTTGAATGGCATCCACACCTTGTGTATATATGCGACATTTGTCTAGATTCGTGTATAAAACTACTCTCTAAACTTCTAAATTCTCTTATCATAACCAAACTTGATAAATACCTAAATTTATAACGCTCAACTATCGTTTAGCTGAACAATGATTCGTACACTGATTGAGCTACCTATTTATCGGAAGATAGAAATCTTATGCTTTCAAAGTTGAGTCCTTATCTTACGAAAAATATAATCCTTTGAAAAGTTTGAAAATTTTCACTCACAGCTTGGCTGTGCACTTTCGAAGAACAAAATACTTCAACTTTTAGAAGAGATATTTTGAAACAATATGAACTTTCGAATAAAACACACTAGTAATCTTTGATATTTAACTCCCCTACTTGAAATATCTTGAGGTTCATATTAAATAACTCAACCACTCAACCCATTAACTTCCAAAGGTTTCAGTCCTTCAAAATAGTAACAAACTACTCTTCTTAACATGCAACTCTCCCCACATAGTACTTAAACTATACCTCGAAAAACTTGAACATTGACTCGCCTTCTCTTGTGTACCTTCCAAAGACTTAACTATGGTAGAATGTGAAATCCTCTACCAAAGGTCATCACAAGCAAATAAGTCATTCCCTCTCTTGACGATGATGACTCACACAAGTTGATGTCCTTCCATATACCTTGTGATATGTATGCTTCACACCAACTAGTTATCCTCTAGTAAGTAGATAACATTTCGTCATCCTAACCTCACTCAAGAACGAGAACCTCATGCCACGTCAGTTATTAAAACTCAAGATACATACTCAGATTTTGTTATGCACACCAACCATGATAAACCTCAACACCCGTTCCAACCTTTATCAACGATTATTGGTACTAATAATAATCAGCTCTAAGAACATCTCTTTGGAGCACTAATGCCTCAAGTACTCAAGTCGTGATTAGATCTTGGCATAAATACAAAATTATCTCATACTAACATTCTATCACTGTTTCGAGAGAATCATGGGATACTAGTGTATTCAAACAAAAGTATACTTCCTAGACAAGGTTCTTAGTTTTAGTATCTGAAAAAGAAAATAAAAGACGTCATGCTAGCCAGAAACTAGTTCCCTAAATATAAGAGGTGATTATCTTTTATATTGAACAATGTGTGCAACTCATACCTAGCTTGTTCACTCGTTCTCGAACTAACCACACCCTTAGAAATTTTTGGTAGTAAGATGAGGTGTTCATATTCTCTTGAACACATTGATCATCAGACACCACAAGGATACATTATGATTGACACACTCATCGCAAAATCGGCTACTAACGTTTGAATCATCATTATTACCCATTCAACTTTGAAGTTTATACAATTGAAAGTGTCAATCACCGATATATTAGACAGATTCTGGTTAGAGAAAACTCACTCGTCTAGAACGCATCCCAAAAACTACTAAAAACATCTTCAAAATCAAGGATTGATCACAGGTTGCATGAGATTGTTAGAAAAGTTATGTTGACGTAAGACGTAAGACTTGGAATTTCAAGTTGGAGACATAGTCATGTTTAAAGTATCACCATGAAAAGGAATCATTAGGTTCGGAAAAAGCAGAAAGTTAAAACCATTTTACATCGGAGCATTTGAAATCCTAGCAACGATAGGTCCCGTAGCTTACAGACTCCAACTACCCCCAGAACTCAGTGGAGCTCACAACACATTTCATGTGTCAAACCTGAAAAAGTGTTTATTTGATGAAGCATTTGTTATACCCTTAGATGAAATTCAAATCGATAACAAACTCCACATTATAGAAGAACCAATAGAAATCATGTATCGAGAAGTAAAAAGATCAAAACAAAGTCGCATCTCTATAGTAAAAGTTCGATGGAACTCTAGGCGAGGACCAGAATTTACCTAGGAACGCGAAGATCAAATGAAACTCAAGTACCCCCAACTAGTTGAGACTAATTCAAGTTCGAGAAACACAAACTGAATTTCGGGACGAAATTATTCTAACGGGGGGAGACTGTGACATCCGTCAATTTCTCAGGTTCTAATCTTGACCAAAGTATCACTTTATGTGAATAATCTAGACTTATTTATATCCAGTTTAAATTCAACAAGTCAAGAAAAAATATATATATTTTTTGTTCAAAATAATTGTTTTACAATCAAATATCAAAAATTTAATATCTTAGAGATATAACCAAACTCGTGGTTTAAATAACACGGATTTTTGGTTTTAAAAACATAAGCCGAATGTATACTTGTATACATTTTTCTAAGAGAATTATATTCCTATACACAATCATTTCAGTTGTTTTTATTTAAAAACATTTCCACTCATCATCATACTAATATATATATATATATAGTACGTACAACGTAAAAAAAATGAAATGAATGTTTTAAATTTAAGTCAATATATATACATCCATTTCATTCTTTGTTAATTTATTATTATTATTTTTGATTTTGACGACAACCTACTATGTTTCACCAATACCGTGTTCTAATTAATTAATTAATTTAACAAATTCACAAGACCATGCTTTAGTAAAAAATCCGTTTATGCCAAGTTAATGGAAACAGTACACACAATCACAAATCCTGTACTTCAACTTTATGCACGTCTAGTCCTTTGTCATTTTCTTTCCTTCAAATTAACTCCAACCACTACAAAATCCCAACCATACTTTGCCAGATACCTTTCATCATGCTTCATTTAATAGCCAAAAGAGATTACACTCAATCTATTTAAAATAATCAAAAGACCATCACAAGCTCCACTATAATTAAAATCCTTCAAATGTACATGAATTACACCAAGTAAGACCACACCAGTTTTGTTCAGTTGACGTGAATACCAGCAACCATTGGACCAGCTCCTTTTTCCTCTAGATCGCTCTCGGAATAACCTCCATCATCCTCACGGTTTTATCACCTTCATCAAAAAGATCAATCATTCTACTTAGTTGCTCAAAGTAAGTCACATCTCAAGTTCATATAAATTCATACAGGCCATACAAGAAAATATGACATTATATGTCACACCCCCACCTCTCGTCACCTGATATGATGTCACTATATACTCTGATATGGTTGGGGAAGCATAGTGGTGATGTCTCAGAGATGAGGTGTGACTTACTTGAACCGATATCACAGCACACAGATTCACTTAAAATAAATATATTACAAGGGTTCGTAAATCCATCAACTTAACAACTAGGTTTATTACACAATCTAGTACATTTAAGTTCAAATAAGTGAAGTTCATCCTCACCATGTGATCACCTTTGTCCTGCAAAAATGTTGAATTTAAAACGTCAGCACAAAGCTGGTGAGTTCGACAGTTTATTTAAACAATATGATATGATATGTAAATTCTCAAAAAGTTCAGTTCCGGATAACCATGGGACCCGTATCTAGTTCCTTTCGGACAGTTGTTCATTCACGAAGATACTACCCGTCGGTAAATATCTTAATGCCTCATTATCTTAATGTCTATCACTAACATTAAGAAGTTGTAATGGAAACAGGTACCAAACATTCACACAAGGGGAGATGCAATCCTCCCAGCAAATGGGTTGTCAGCCAATAGTACTATCAATGGTTCCTGTTCGGCCGCACATGGGTTCACTAGATACAGTTAACGAATGAGGACTTTTGATACTGTGATAGAGTTACTAACGGCAAAATCCCATGAAATCACACAAAAATCACATGAAATCACACAGATATCAGTGATGCATATCATATGTTCAGAAAACAGTTTACAGAGTTACCCCGATGTTTATAAAACAGTAAAAAGAAAAGGGGTTGTACGAAACTCACTTGGTGTCTCAAAATAGTAGAATCACTCGCAACTGGTACTGATGATGTAATTCTGCATTAGTTTAAGTTTAATAAATTATTTATGTTTTAACTTACTGATTAAATCTTTCTGAACGTCCAATGTCAAAGACAGTGTCTTAACAGTCATCACACTAATGTTTAATGTTTAATCATTTATTTTAATATCATATCATACAATGTATGATAATGTAGGAACCTATGCTGATTCAGATTCCTAATATGAAGTTGATGACATGTTTGATTAATCAAAATAATCTCAGATTAACCAAATAGTTAATGTTGTTGATTATAATGTTAAAGCAGTTTCTAGACAGTTTAATGGCTTAGGAATGATTAATCCTTGTTATTGATTACCCGAATATCATGAAATATCACATTGTAGTATTAGAATAAGTTTATTAACCATGTTTAACATACTAATCTGACTGTTATCAGAAACATCAGATAATCGTTCCAATGAGTATGTTAAAGACTGTGATTAGTTTAAAACACATGGCTTTCACGTTGCATGTCAAAGATTAATCAAACTAATCATCTACATTGTCATAATCAAATGGTTTAAACCATTCTAACCATTGTTATGATTCCATGCAAACCGGGCATTACAACGGCTCAAAACAAGGATTTACCCGTTAACAGTTCGAATTTGTCATTTATAATCAATCCTAGCCATCATCTAGGCAATAATCAACAACCCTAACTATTTTCTTACGTTCAAAATAATGATTTAATCATTCATAATCAAACCAGAAGGTTTAAAATGAACCATTACCTATTCTGACGGATTCCAACGGATGAAATAATGATCAGAACTTGTTTTAACACTCCTGGATGCGATCCACGTGAACAAGAGCTTAAAAACTGATGATTTGAAGGTTGAATGGATGTATTTTTCGTGGTTGGTGGCTGTGTCGTTGAGTAGAAGGAACCAAAATGAGGATAATGATGAAATCTGATCTTTTTAAGCAAGTTGCCGTCGATTCTGACCCCGGGCGCATCGCCCTAGACCATGGCTCGAGCCGGGGCGTACCGCGCGGCAAAAAGGGAAGGCTAGATATTTTCGTGGTGACCCGCGCGCATCGCCTGGAATAGGTGCTTGACTTGGGGCGTACCGCCCCAGTCCTTTTTCACCTGTTTTTCGACAGAAACTTCGTTTTGTGATTCCGGGCAATCCGTAACTCCGTTTTGTGCACGGTTTTCGCCCACGTTCATCATTTCTCGCATACTATCATCCCACAATAATTTCGATCGTTAACTCCATGTGGATTTTAAACACGATCAAATGTGCTCACTCTGTTGCTGACGTAACTCCTTGTACGCAATTGTCACATTATATAAAGTTTAAAATTTTATATACACACAAACATGCATTCCGATTTTGGGACACAATATGTCCCAACTTTGACAATTTCTAACTCTGTCTTAAAAACACAAAACTAAGAAAACTCAAAGTCCATGATTAAGCTCGTTGAGTTAGCTTTCTAACCACTGCTTACACGTTTTCTAAATCAACCAAATGATACCCGAAACAACCTCTACAAAATCAGTACGCATATTTCGACCCTCTGACTTGAGAGGCTGTTTCGGTCTATTTCCGAGCCGAATCTCAAGAAATTTTCTAAACAAAAGTTGTTCGGAACACATTAAAATACTTGATTATAAAGTTTCATAATTTTATAAAAACGTTTTCTATTTTAAAAGTTCACTCGAAGTAACGGAACTGAATCTGTCACAAAACGAAAAAATAAAACGTTCATACCCATATGTATTATATATATATGTGTGTGTGTGTATATATATATATATATTTGTCATGAAAAAAATGAAATATTAACTCGTATACGTATATATGAAGTGATTTGAATGGTTATTATGAAAACATAATATTTCAAGTTTTTTTTTAGATATTGATAAACAAAAATAGACATTTATCAAAATACGTCGTACTAATGCCGAAACCTCTTAAAAATAATAAATAATTATTTTTAAGACATAGTATTTCCATCTGTAATACGCGATATTTTTACGAAAACCCGACAATAGCAAACCAACACCAAACCTCATAAGTTCACAGACTCAACATGAATCCGGAATGTTGTAGGAACCGGGTAGTGATTCCAACACAAGGCAACATTCACACTCTCAGAATCTGGGATATACCTTTACTGTGAGTTTCACGGCCCCTATTTTCTACAATGTTTTACTAACTTACAGGGGGAGAAATCATGCTTGTAATCGTTTCATTGACACAAGTGTTTTGGTTCAACACATTATTACATGAGTCACATTTATCGCTTTTAAGTCCCCTATTCTATAACCGTTAATTGTGGGTAAACGTGAATTATTGGGAATAGTACTATTCGGGAGTGACAACCCCCACCCGTGGTTAGTAGCGCTAACTTTGATTGTAGGTCAGATCGGGTGCACAATATTCATCTCAATACAATGTTTTGCGATAGATCATTGGGATGGGGCAATTCAATCATGTCGAGTTCGGTTATGGGAGCTCATGGTAATAATTAATAAACACAACTCATGATATTGTTTTGAGAACAATAGACACATTTTGAAATCTTGTGGTCTAATGAAACAATTCAATTTTAACGTGTCTAAACCTGTGAACTCACTTGCCTTATGCTGACTGTTTTTAGCATGTATTTCTCAGCTAATTGAAGCAAGCATTGGGACATATTTTGGGAATGATTAGCTTGAAGTCACAACACATTCACATGCATATTTTTTCGATTTTCCTTGCATAGCCTATTGACTTAGGCCATGTTTGTAAAATCTGACACATCATATTTTGGAAGTTTAGAAATATTGTTAGTTATATTTTGGATGATATAGACATCATGTAAAACTTTATTATGAATGCATTTAGAAGTTGTTTAATGTAAACAATGACTGTGAAACCTAAACAGTCGCACCTCGCGCGTTCTGCCTTGGCGGGGTGTGACAGATTGGTATCAGAGCCATTGGTTATAGCGAACCAGGTTGCATGTAGTAACTTGAACTATAACTGTAGGCTCACAAGGTTCCATTAGTACTACACATATATGGATGACTAAAGTAATAACATTTTAGGATTGTTTTATTGCAAGCTTGTTGATAACATATAACCATGTTCATGTGTACTCGATTCCTACGAGCGGTGCGTTCAATTTGTAGATCAAAATTAGTGGTAAAGATCTACCAGAACACCTAGTATGCATGCAAACCTGAAGTTACCTGCACACTAACACAACCGGTGTAAATCTGAAAAATAAATAAAATAAAATGTAGTTGAAAGTAATTTGCGCACGACTGCCTGGCAACGGTGCCAAAATTTGATCGATGTCAAAGTAACAATCAAAAATAAGAGTTTTAAACTCAAGTCCTACTACCCAATTAGATAGGGAAGTCGAGTATCGATTCACGAGAAGTCAAGTGGAAACTACTTTCAAACACAAGTCACTTAACTAATTGCAATAAAAATTAACTTTGAATGGTTGAGTTTGTGATTTGAAAACAAAAATAAACTTCTAAAACTTAAAACAATTGATCAAAATATTTGTAAACAATAATTAAAAATGTGATCACTCCAAATTTCAAGTTAATCAAATAACTAGGTATACTTTAAATTGTCAATTGGAAACCACATAGACATAGCTTATGCTTGAATTGATCCACACCTATGATTTGAAAACCAATTAATGACCTTATTGACAACCGATAGCTAGACCGATGTTGTTGATTTGGTTGATTATTGATTTCACAAAACCAATGATTATTAGAGCTTTGAACACCCAATTCCAGCAATTACCAATCCACTCAAACCATGAATGAATAAAAAGTAACAAACTTGAAATTGGAATTGCAAAGTAACTACAAATGTTTATGGTTTCACAACTAAGCAATACTAGAAAAGTAAATCAATGAAAAACTAATCCAATACCAATGTTTAACAATTCAAAAGAAACCCTAGCTATCAAACCTAACTATCCATCCGGAGACGATCATGAAGTGCTTAGCCGGACATTCCCGTGGTTGAATCTTCAATGTTCTTGATGAATTGCATGATTAGATCTTGATTCCTAAGATTGGATTGATGTTTGGATGCTTAAGAATGCTCCAAAATGCTCCTAGATACTCCAATTTTTCGTTCCCAAGTGATTCCCCCGACTAGGGTTAACCGGGGGCTTAAATACCTCGAAATGAACATTCCGGTATGTGGAAGAACAAGATATATAACCTAATACAAGTGAAAAATATGTTTATATAGATGTATTTAAACAAACAATATATATAAACTTGATCAGCAACCTTAGCTTTCGATCTGCCCCTAATTGATTAATATGTATTTCAATGTAAAAGAAATTTGCATATCTTATAATGATTCTTCTTATATATATTCTTCTTCGACTCTTCAGCTTCTTTTACGTAGTAACTAACTAAAGTCCCTTTAATTACCTTAATATTGGAATTTGAATTGTCTAATAGTTACATTATTATGGGGTAGAAATTGTTAGTACCTTAGTTCTTTTAAATAAAAATTACGTTATCTTATCTTATCTTATCTTACTATACTAATAAACAAAGATATATTTTGTCACTTGTCATTTTATTACACCACTTTTGTCACATGTTAACTTTTTATTAAATTAATTTAATTCTCTCTTTTGCATTCTCTTTTTTATTAAATAATTATAATATTAAAAACTAATAATATTATTTATCTTTTATTTTTTAAATAAGAAATATTTTATTTTCTAGATAAACAAAGTTCAAAAAAATTCTTTAACAATGATTGTTTTATAAAAAAATATAATAAACTATAAATCAATGTTTTAAACAATAAGATTTTTACAAACCAATGACGTTTTTTAAATTTAATTTAAAAACCAAAGTAAAAAATGATAGAAAACGTTACACTTTTAGTCCTTATATTTAACATTATATTTAAATTGAGTCTTTAAAATTAAATAATTACATAAATTATGTTTTTTACCTTTTTGATTTATAAAAGATAGTCTTTGATAAATTAAAAATAGAAACTTTATCATCAATTAGTTAAAAGATAATAATTGTTACAAATCAAAAATATCACATATTATTTATAGAGCAATTAAAGTTTTTTATTGTAATTTTATTACATGAAGTATTCATCAATATGTAAATTAATTATTTTATCTTAAAATATCGTTTCATAAATTTTTTAAACTTTTATTATTAACAATTTAATATTTTAAATTAAACATGTGTAAATTAATTTTATTATCTGGCATGTCTAATATAAACATTTTATAACAGTGTGCGTAATTTTATTTCAAAGATTTACCGGCAAGTTACTAGATACTTTTATCGTACTCCAAGCTCCAAATCCGCATATTTGACAGATTTATACAACTTTGTAAGGAAAAATCCTAATTTTGACACATTCCGAAAAATACCCGTTTTGGACAAATTAGAGTAAATTGCACTTTTGGTTCTTTATGTTTACACAATTTCAGAGATAGTCCTTAAAGTTTCAAAGTGTCAAAATCAGTCCTTTAAGTTTTCAAATGTTGCAAACTCGGTCCTTTCTCCGTTAACGTCGTTAAGTAGTAACAGAATAGGGGCATAAATGTCAAAAAAAATCATCACTTTTGGTCCTTTATGTTTACATAAATTTTCATATATGGTCCTTTATTCTGTTAGTACTTAACGACGTTAACGGAGGAAGGACCGAGTTTGCAACATTTGAAAACTTAAAGGACTGATTTTGACACTTTGAAACTTTAAGGACTATCTCTGAAATTTTGTGTAAACATAAAGGACCAAAAGTGCAATTTACTCCAATTTAGCCCTTTTATTAATTTTCAATGTTTTGATGTTTTTGACCAAGGAACTGAGCTAGCTTACTCTTACAAATGTTATATGAAGTAAAATCAACCAAATATAAGAATTAGAACTTATTGAATTGATAATTTCGCTTGAAAGCTCAAGATTTTGGATTTTGGAATGCTTTCTTGAACTTGATTGCTACCCTATGCTTGAGCCATACTTGAGCTTCACTTAAGATGCCATGAGAGGCTGTTTTCAGTTCAAGGAGGAGGAGGGTGATATTGTTATGGTTTTCATCTGTCTAGATGTTAGAATATGGAGCTTTGAAAGATGGACAGCTAGTCGAGGAGTCGAACCGAGAATTTGGCCACCCCTCCACAGGGTTGTCATCACTTCTCACTTTTCAGTCTTAGTCAAGAACTCATTCGAAGCAGGCTCTCTATCTCAATTGAGATAAGAGTAAGGTTTATTTTCATTCTTTCCCCTAAGAACCCTGCTCAAATATTAGAATATACTGATTAAATTTGTTTATTTGTTCTTCAATTCCTCTTCACCGTTGTCTGTTCATTCAGATTTATTGTTGTTTGTTCATTCATATTTATTGTGAGCATTAGTGGTAGCTTGTAACCAATAGGACTTAGGAGATAGTCATCACTCCGTCAACTGTCTAAGATCTTTACCTTTTGAAAGTTCATATTGACTGTACTTGGTAATCGCTAATTTTTTTAACTCCATGATTTTTATATTATCTAAGAAAACGACGCATTTTTCCTATTCGAATTGGTCAACCAAAAAGCTTAAGCCAATCTTGTATACAAAGACCACATGATTTCCAGTTTCTTCTTGAATATCGAACATAAAGAGTCAGGCTGCTCTAACATATCATCATAGCCCAAACCCAAAAGAATTCTTTAAACATAGCAATGAAATCCAAGTATTTATGAACATACAACAATATAATCATCTCATTCGGTCATTCAAACATTAAAACAAAGCCAACGTTTGCGTTAACCCAATCGGGGGCTAATGGCTGAAAACTCAACTCGTCTGATTTGGTCATTCACAGACTAATTGATTTACACTTTTTTTTATGATTTATGATTCGATTCTATTTGAGAGTCGAGACAAATCGCATTCTCCATAAAAATCAAGATTAGAAGAGAGGAAAACTTAAAACTTCAATTGCGTACTTCTACCAATGAGGCATTGCCTCAATGGTACCTAAGATTGTTTCAAATGGAAGGTTTTGGGTTCAAATCCATCCTGCAGTGAAAAAGGGGTCTGAGGGGGATTAGGAGGTTTTCCCAGTGGGGTTTCCTTCTGGGGTGGTTGTGGTGGCTCATGGGAGGTCCACGTAACTAGACCTTGGTGACATGGCCTGGAAACTGTGGGTTCACGCGATTGATACCTTTATCGTTCAAAAAAAAGTTGCGTACTTCTGAAAACCTACAAACGAAAGTTTAAATACAAACAAACCAATGAGGCATTGCCTCAACGGTACCCCAATAGTCTTCCAAATGGGAGGTATTGGGTTCAAATCCATCCCGCAGCGAAAAAAGGGTCTGAGGGGGTAGGGGGTTTTCCAGTGGGGTTTCCTCCTAGGGTGGTTGTGGTGGCTAATGGAGGTCTAGGTAACTAGACCTTGGTGACATGACCTGGAAACAGTGGGTTCACACGATTGAGACCTTCGCCGTTCAAAAAAAAATAAAAATGCAAACAATCAAGAAGATATGCATATCTTCAAATATTACAAAAGCCAAAGAAACAAACTCAACCAAAAAATGCAAACCATAATTAATTTGCAACCATTACACATAACCTTATAGCGACCAACTGTTTAATTAATAAATTTAACGCAAACTACAATAACATATTAATACCATATCATCTTAAAATAAATAAAAAAAACATACAAGAAACATGTTTCAAATGAAATTTCTAAGCTTTCCAATCCCTAAAAACTCTACTTCTATCATTCAACAAGAAGCCATTTTTCCCATTAATGAGTTCACTCAACAACATAAAAGTTTGAAAGCCCTTGTTATCCGAGTTGCAAAACCAAATATTGAGTCCTGTAAAGCATAAAGTGCAAAATTCATTAAAAATACAAATCGTCAATAGCAAGTACAAAACAATAATAAAAAATCAAAATATGAAATTTGAAGAATTCAAGCCCAGTTTTTGTATTTAAAAAAGCTAAACTTCTACTTTTTTCTAGTCACAAGAAAAAATCAAGTTCATTAAAACTGTTAATAAATCAAGAGATAATATCATATATTCCCTTATTAAACATCAAAATTACATATATCCCCAATGTTAAACTAAAATTACAAATATCCCCATGTTCCAAAATTGCCCCTTAGTAAGGAGAAATACGTAAGTTCTTTATGGTTAGTTTATTAAGGGTAAAATAGGAAATACATAATTTGTTTTTTAATAAAATGGATAAATATGTAATATATTTGGTTTATAAAGGAGAAATATGTAATTTACTTTTATGATTGGGTAAATATGTAATAAATGGTTTTAGGAAGGAGATATAAGTAATTGACCCATAAATCAAAGACCCAAGAGAACCACATTCCAAGATAACAAACTGACCACTTGAGAGACTTTAGAGACAAAGAGGCACCATATCTCGTACTCATTGGGACAGTAAAAATCTAACAAATCTCAATACACAAAGAACAGACCAGAAAATTAATCAACACCTAATAATAAAACATCCAAAAACGACTCTCAAATACACATTGAAGTGCGTTAACAAACACGCCCAACGAAGATGTGGATCACAACTGTGAAACATAGTGCATCCATGGCCAAGCACCACTAGGGAATACATAGAAAGTGGTCTCAAATGGTTAACATGTAACAATTTATGCATCGATTGTACACATAATTAAAAAAAGGAGCTAAACACTTTTTTTAGCTCATAATAATGAGTACTTTTGCAAATATGTAAATTACCTTGCACTATATCGCTTTCAGTAAACGGTATTTTAATCCGAATTTTGAAGTCTGCAAAAACTTTCCATCCATTTGGAAGCGACATGGCATCATGTACTCCTAAAAAGATTGACAAATGTGTACCTATACCTAAACCGTATCCTTTGGAAAATAGTGATAAGTTCCTAGAGTCAAAATACATAAATTAGAACCTTGAAAATCTAATGCTTTATTGATTAAAGAAAATAAAAAAAAAACATCCAAATGAAATCATTATAGATTACGATAATTGTACCACTTGACTTTGCCAATTTTGAAAGCATCTGAAAACAAGGCCTCCTCTGTTAAAGTTGAAAATTTTTTGTGAGGCCCCGAAACCGGGCACCTCACAGAGGTTGGTTTTTATCATAACACATAGCTCTTAAACTAAAAACTTTCATAATCATGCAGCGGAAATGTAAACATAGTCTGATAAACAGAAATCAATAACATGTCTGTATCAAAATCACATCGGATTGCCAAAACCACCGGATCGTATGACTCTATGCCCGAGCTCCATGCCTTCTCTAATCATACCTTCAACCTGACATACATGCTAAATCAAGTCAGCTTACGCTGGTGAGTTCTAGTTTTCATAAAACAACATTAAACATACTTAACATATACATCGTTTCATACACATAGTCCATAACCTTAGCACATAACATCCTTACATCATCATCATCATACGTACCACTGTTACCATTCGAACAGTGGGCTTATGCCGGCACAAGGATCCATAACCGTTGGTCTGTCCCGCCGAAGCGTTCTGCAGACCCATACTTACCCAGTAGCAAGTACTGGAGCAACCATAACCATACTTACCCCATATGAATATGGGAGCAACGTCATACTTACCCCGTAACGAATGCGGGAGCAACATCATACTTACCTCGTAACGAGTACGGGAGCAACATCATACTTACCCCGTAACGAGTACGGGAGCAACATCATACTTACCTCGTAACAAGTACGGGAGCAACCATACTTACCCAGTACAAATACTGGAGCAACCATACTTACCCAGTACAAATACTGGAGCAACCATCATTCATCATGACATGATACACTAGCACCATATCGTCATTCATCATAACATCGTATCATTATCCTAATAACATAGGATTTCTCATACAGGGTATGCTAGTATCATGTCATCATAACATCCTGGCACCATGCACATGTCATGCTAGCAGCACGTCATCATATCATTTATCATGGCAACATAAACACATTTTGCTAGCATGTAATTATCATAACATCATACTTTCATCATAGCATACCTAGGATTTCATTACCACATAACATCCATATTTATCATCGTAGCCTGATATCATTCAGGTTATCATCATAACTTACGAACATGCATTCATCATTCTTAGCATACTTTCATGCAATAGTCATATTAGTACCTTAACACGCATACATAGTCGGTGCATACCGTCATTCATTCATTATCATCCTAGGCACATAACATCATAGACATAACCATAAGCATGTATGCCAGCCCAAAACATTAAACATAGAGTAGGGCGTCTAGAACTCACCTGATAACGGATCCTTGTCTTCTTAACCGAACTCCTTAGTTAAGACCCGTGAACCTACATCCGTTACATCATCTCATTACATTACGTTACGTTCTTTGGACCTAGAAAATATTCTAAGTCCCATAGCCTACTAGTTCCCCCTGCTGAACCCAAGTCCTCGACACTTAGCTAAGTGTTCGAAACCCTTGAAATCCATTAAGTCCTCATGTACACGAAATCCATGAGTATTCGAAATACTAGTACACGAAATGCCCAAAGTACACGAAACACCCAAAGTACACGAAACCTGATGTACTCGAACTGTTATGTGTATTCGAACTAGGGTACACGAAAGCACCGTATTCGAACTTCTTGTACTCGAAATGCTCTACTCGAAATGACCATACTCGAAATTCTAAGTATGATTTCGAGTACCCTTTGTGCAGGATTTCGTATACTCGTTACTGTTGTCTTTAAACATCTCAGAAATTCATCTAAGACCTTGGGGAGCTAGTTCTAGGTTCCTTATGTTGTTACCAACGTATTGGAACCTCAAAGTTATGAACTTTATGCATAAAGGTGTGAGCTTTATGCATAAGTTCACCCTTTGTTTAACCATCCTAACTTTTGTATAAAAATCCGGCTTTCTATACATGAATCACTTATTTGAAGGTAGCTGATCCTCCTGGTAGAATCCCGTGCGTTTCCTACTTCGTTTGGTCGATCAAAGTTTGATTCTTGAAATTCTTGGACTTAAACTTCGTGTACTCGAGAGCAGATGAGCTTCCAGCCAAAGGTTCGCACATTTCCCAAAGCACTACTATTTATAGGAAGTGTCTTGTACTCGAAATTATGGATTTTCGAATACAGGCTTCGAGTACAGTGTACTCGAAATCCCAATGTCGAGTACACGAACCCGCAGCCCCAATTTGTTTATTTTTCGTCTATCTTACTTCGAGCTTGTTATTCGTTACCCATTTGTAAGTTCAAGTAATTTGTATTAAAATTTCAGGATGTTACATTTTAATGGTCCAAGTGAAAGTATTCATAGTTGGTAGAGGCTTTGTCATCAACAGGCACCGATCTAGTCGTGTAAACTGGGGAACTTCAATAATCTCAACTCCAAAGACACATGAATCATTGAAAAGGTACCCATTTTTACTTTCCATAAATGACTCCGTCGATATTAGTTTATCAAAACCCCATGTTGTCGTCTTCTCATTAAACCTTGTCCTGTGCCTATTCACATCTACAAATAGGTACATTCAGAAAATATCCATGTGTGCATTAAAAAAGAAAGCACTTACCTTGAAAGGTTACATAGTTGTTCTTTATATGATCATAAACAAAGAAACTAACATCAACACATACATCCCATCCATTTGAGTCACTCCCAGTGTCACAAATTACCACATGCAGAGAAATGTGATCGCCCTTGTTTGGATGTATATCTAGTCTCCTGATCAATCATGAAATTAACGATGTTAAAGAGTCAGATATATAAGCTTCATTTAATTTCAGTGCTGAAAATTAGGGTTTAAAACAGAAAGGTGACCATTTATGACCACTGGCATCAAAAACATCAGATTCAATCTTGGACTTTTTAGCTTCATAAAGAATGGAAAAGGACTCGATCTTGAGCATATAGTGTGCTGGTTCATGTTTTCTTCTCGAAATGAACATGTTGGCCTACCTGCAGAAGAACAGGACATATAATTGAACACAAGTCAAAAATATCTTTACAAGTATTTAAACAAATAATACATACCGTTGATCATCAACCTTAGCTTTCGATCTAACTTGATTAATATGTATTTCAAAATCAAAGATTACGACCTAAGAAACTTGCATTCGTAGAATAATTCTTTTGATCGATATATATTCTGTTTCGACTCTTCAGTTTCTTTTACTTTCTCGTAATTTTAATTCCCTTTAATTATCTCCATAGGGGATTTGAATCATCTAATAATTACTTTATTAGGGGGTGGAAATTGTTATTATTACCTTAAATTTTTTAAATAGTGTGCATAATTGTATTTCAAAGATTTACCGGCAAGTTGCTAGATAATACATAAAGTTAAAACTAAAAAAAATATACCAATTGCTTCATACTAAATCTGTGTTCTTTTCTCTATTTGTCACATGTAAATATGTCGTTGATTTTACTATTGAATAAAAAATTACAGCCGTTGCTTTTTGTTCTTTCCTGATGATTGTGGGTTATCATTGAATAGCTTGTTATTTCTTCTTTTCTAAGTATACCTTAAACCATATTACACCCATGAACCATCTTACTCTAATCTCTACAAAAACAAACTCCCTGATCAAAGATGAGTGTCAGCCTTGTTCCAATCAGCATAAATATAAATTTATATCAGCCATGAAAACATACCGAAAATGTGGAGCGGCGGAGCGAAATGAGGAAGAAGACGAGCGACGGTGAGAGGGAAGACGAGCGGCGGAGCGGAGGGGAAGACAAGTGGTGGAAGCGAAGACGATTGGGAGGATCGGCAGACCAGCGATTAGGGAGAATCTGGAATGTTGAAGACAACTTTAAAGGTTGGAGACTTCGGGCGATGGCAACGAGGATTTAATTTTGAAAACTAAATTGTGAGAAGTATGGTATATATATACTAGTTATTAAGCAGACCGGCGATTAGGGAGAATCTGGAATGTTGAAGACAACTTTAAGGGTTGGAGACTTCGGGTGATGGCAACGGAGATATAATTTTGAAAATCAAATTTTGAGAAGTAAGGTATATATATATACTAGTTATTAAGCAGACCGACAATTAGGGAGAATGTGGAATGTTGAAGACAACTTTAAGGGTTGGAGACTTCGGGCGACAGCAACGGGGATTTAATTTTGAAAATTACATTTGTGAGAAGTAAGGTATACATATACTAGTTATTAACTCGCGTATTACATGGATTTAATATAAACTATTAAATATTTAGTAATGAAAATTTTGCTATTATAAAACGATATTTTTATATAAAATGATAAATTTACATATTAATAAATATTTAAAGTAATAAAAAATAATTAAAAACTTAGTTACTATACAAATGATATATGACCCTTTAATGTATAACAATTGACGTCTTTGAAATTATTAGCATTAATTATTAAAGTTAAACAATCCAATTTAAAAATAGCGTTAAACATAACGAAGCAGAAGTGCAATTTTCTCTATCATTTTTACTACTTCAGTTTTAAAATATTTTAGAAAATGCCGATTTTTATAAAGATCTCATTGTTTAAAACGCCGGTTTATAGTATATTTTATTTTAAAAATACCATTTTTAAAATAACTTGTTTTTTACATAATTTTTTTGTTTAAATAAAATATTTCTTATTTTAAAAAAATATATTTTAGAAAATTCCGTATTTTCTAAAAAAATTTTAAGTGTGTTTTATAATAAAAAGATAAATAATATATTGGTTATTACTATTATAATTATTAAATAAGATAAATATTTTTTTAATAAATGATAGAATATAGTTATTTAATAAAAGAGATAATTAAGTGAAATGATAAAGAATTGACAAATGACAATACTCATGTAAAAAGATGACAAGTGGCAAAATTGTTATTCGTTTATTATATATATATATATATATATATATATATATATATAGGGGAATGATCAAATGTTAACCCTCCCTTATAGCGTTAACCGCTTAACCCTAGCGTTTTTTGCCCGAAACTTAGTTTTTTTTTTCATAGTTTTTATTATACATAAATAGGGGGTTTCTTTTTTGTGTTTTTGCTAATTCATCACCGTTTAGAAGGTATAGTAAGTGTAAGTTACTTACACTTACTTGCATTTACTTACATCAGATAGGATTGTAAGTAAGTGTAAGTAACTTACACTTACTATAACTTCTAAATGGTGATGAATTAGCAAAAACACAAAAAAGAAACCCCCCCTATTTATTTATAATAAAAACCATGAAAAAAAAACTAAGATTCGGGCAAAAAACGCTAGGGTTAACAGGTTAACGCTATAAGGAAGAGTTAACAATGGAACCTTCCCCTATATATATATATATATATATATATATAAGGATTGATTTTCTATAAAACTCAATATTCTAGATAAAACCGTTCAAAAATATATATTTAAAATATATATATATATGTATGTATATAGGGCTAGGCACAAAAAATAACTCACTATTCCAGCACTAACCCAAATAACTTTGGCAAGATGAAGCCAAATCTTGGATTTTTTTAACATCATTGTAACACATTTTGAACACCATGTTCTTTTATGAGTTTGAGCTAATTCATCACCGTTTAAAAAATATCATCGTTGTAAGTTTGGTGCTACAATACTGTAAGTACTGTAAGTTTTTAAACGGTGATGAATTAGTTAGCACAAACTCATAAAAGAACATGTGTTCAGACGTGTTATAATGATGTTAAAAAAAATCCAAGATTTGGCTTCATCTTGCCAAAGTTATTTGGGTTACCGCGGGAATAGTGGGCTATGTAAAATTCCATGCCATGTGTGTATATATATATATAGACACACTAGATTATTAACTTGTGTATTAACACGGAATAAATATAAAAATAATAAATAGTTAAAACAGATAATTTAGAGATTATAAAAATAATATTTTGATATAAAATGTGTTGGATTGGGTTGCTTAATTCAAACAACACACAAACAGGATCTTCTTACAATCAATCTAATAGATGCGGAATATCTATTAGAAGGATCTTACAAACACTTAACAGATAAACAAATAATCTTTGAATAAGCAGTAAGAACACAAAAGTAAATTCAAGCTCAAAGATATATTTCTCTCAAAGTATTACAAGTGTAAACGAACAAGCACCCACTTAGTCGGTTTACAATGAGAGGTTATATAGCCAAGGCTACGACCGTATACACGTAGGAATACAAGTTGGGTATACTAGACAATACATAAAGTAAAGATTATTCTAGTATGTTGAGTGTCTTAACACGCTAAGACACTCGGTCACAATCATTACATTAATAGACATTGACTTTACAAAGGACTACTAAATACAAAAGACATTTAATGTTATTGATCTTCAAGGCTTCAGATGATCTTCTGCATTTAATGCATCGTGGGAGAAGTAAGGCTCTTTGTCTGACTCTTTACATGTTGTCTTTGTCTTTACTCAGATCATCATGTCTTGTGTCAGTCCCTTTTGTACTGCAAAAGTACTTAGCTACAGTCCTTTGACAGAGGATAAACCTCGGAAATCTTTGTCTTTGTCTTTACAAAGGAAGATTCCTCGGAAGCTGGAAAGGTTCTTCAGAAGCTCGTAGTCTTCTAAAGCTTTAATCCTTTGAGTTCTTCTTCCGAAGCAGTTGTCTTGTATAACCTAAGGCAGGAGCAAGTTATCCTTCGGAAGCAATGCTGCTTCCGAAGAATCCCTTCTTCCTTCCGAAGGCCTTTAGTCATTGAAGCTCCTATACTTAGACAATATAGGAAGTTTGGTGAGCATCAGTCTTTATTAGTCTTTACAATCTCCCCTTAGGATGATGCTACCAAAACTTCCTATAGAATCCTCCTTACTATCCTTTACAACGTACTTTTCTAGTAAGTAATTAATCTTAAGTGACTAACCATCCTTAAGTTACCAAGTTGTATACCTTCTTACATCTTACTACTACGAATCTCATAATTTGTTGTTTGTTCAAATGGCTGCATTAAACAAGCATGATACAGAAAATGGGACACTCAACAAGCCACCGATGTTCACTCCTGAAGACTTCGATACGTGGAAAGTCAGAATGGAAGGGTTCATCAGGAATCAAGACTTCAAAATCTGGAAGTCAGTTCTTGAAGGTCCTTACATTCCTACAATTGCTGCTGCTAGAGCTGGTGGAGCTGCTGTACCAAAGGATCCATCCATGTATTCAGATGAGGACTATAAGAAGATGGAGATGGATTCAAAGGCACTCATTCAGATGTCAATCCCCAACTCTATTATACATGCATTCAAGAAATGCAAATCAGCAAAGGAGTTGTGGAACTCTCTGCAACAAATGTACGAGGGTTCTCATGATGTCAAAGAAAACAAGAAGGATATGCTAAAACAGAAGTTTGAAAATTTCTGCCATGAAAACAATGAGAACATGTCTTCTCAGTATCTATGGTATGTCCAACTTGTTGATGAGCTAACTAATGCAAGGGTAGCACTGGATAATCAAGATGTGCTCAGAAAATTTCTGAGATCTCTTCCAAAGGCCTGGAACATCTACTCAGTCACAATAAGAAGAACTGAAAACTTGAGAACACTAACCTTGTAGAATTATTTGGTATCTTAAGTGCATATCAAATGGAGATTGATTCACAAGAATCAAAACCATCAGCTGCATTTCCATCAGGATCAGCTGCATTGTATGTTCCTACTCAAACTCATCCTTTCAAAGTTATCAGCCTATGTTTCATTCATCTGCACCACCAAGCCAACCCAACACCACATATCCTGAAACATCTACACCATCAAGTTCAACTATCAATCCATTTGCACAATTTGTTCCTTTGTTACCCCTGGCCCAGGAGCTTTACTAGCTGAAGAAACAAATTATTTCACGTTATGTCAATAAGATCTGGAAGGAATTCCTGCTGATGATTTAGAAGAAATGGACATCAATTATCAGATGGCCATGATTTCTTTCAGAGCAAAGAAATTTTATCAGAGAACAGGGAGGCAATTTAAGAAACATAACATGAAGACAGGTTTTGGACTGGATAAATCCAAAATCAGATGCTATAATTGTCAGCAACTTGGGCACTTTGCAAGAGAATGCAAAGCACCAAGAAATCAGCCTACATCAGGAGAACGGAAAATCAATCAGCAAGCTACCAATCAAACCATCAATGCAAATGTTGCTGAGCATCATGATTTTTCAGACGGGAGCTTTCAAGCAGAAGATGCATCAACCTCAAACAATGCCTTCATGGCAAATGATGCTAGCTCATCATTCAAGGTAACAGAAAATATGTGTACACCTGAATGCTTAGAGAAACTAAATGCTTATAAAAGAGTTAATGAACAAGTATGTAATGAACTTGAGTCAATACAAGCTGTCAAAGCAGAATTTTACAAAGCTGAAAAGGGTTATAAAGAAAAAATTGAAATATTAGAAAAAGCAGTTTCTAGTCTCAAACATGAAGAGACTAACTATATTTGTCAAATAAATGATCTTTTAAAAAGATTAACAACTGCTAAGACCGAACTTGTATTGGCTTAATCATACAGGGATAAATTTCTCAGCCAAGGTGAGAAGTTTGTAAAAATATGGAAAATGAATAGTATTTCTAATCTAGCTAAAGGGAAAACTGCTGGGTTGGGATATAACAGTGTGGAAACACCAGTTGTATATACTCCACAGGTTGATGTTAAGTGCAAACCAGAAATCAAGCTTGTATTTGATGAGGAACTTGGAATCCACATGGTGGATAGTGAATCAGAAGTATCTGACAACACTTCTGCTCAGGATACCACAAAAGAAGAGGTGGTGGTACCAGAAATTAAAACCAAAACAGTTTCTAAAAAAAGAAAAAACCATAAATCAAAACAAATCAACAAAACTGTTTTTGTAAAACCAAAACAATCCACTGAACATAAAAAAAGCACCATCTCTTCTGAAGAAAACACAACTAACTCTGAAAATTCAAAACAAAATAAGTATGTAGAAAGGTAACAGCTCATAAGTTGCCTAATGTGTGGAGATTCTGATCACTTTGCTGCTGACTGTCTCTATAATCCAAGTAGACGTAGTCAACCCATCAGGCAATCAAGACCATCATACAGACACTTTAGACAGTCATTCTCTTCATCGAAAGACCAAAATGTCTCAGAGAAACGAAAATCAAAGAGTCGGAAGAAACCATCGGGAAGCTGCACCTGCTTCTGATGAGAAAAGAAAAGAAAAGCATTCTAAGTCTTCAGAAGCTCTACCCAGATCATCCCTACATAATCAGAAGACAAGACCATCCCCTAAAAGGTCATCGGAAGCAAGTCACAAAAGTACTTCCGATGAGAAAATAAAGAAGCCAAACCCCTTTATGTCTACCAGAAAGGGTAACATGACCTGGACAAGAAAAGAATCTGAACCACCTTTGACCTCATCAACCAGTGCATCATCTGTTCTACCCAATCTACATTTAAAATGTTTTACTTACTATGATGCAGAAGGCAAACCCAAGACCACTATGGCCTGGGTTCCCAAAAGACACTAACCAAATTTGTTATGTGCAGGAGCAGCAGGATGCAAGAAGTAATCTTTGGATAGTGGATAGTGGCTGCTCCAGGCACATGACAGGCAACAAGACTCACCTTCATAGCTATGAACCATTTTTTGGAGGATATGTTGCATTCGGTGGAGATCCAGTTGGAGTGTATATCACAGGCAGAGGATCTATTTCAAATGGGCGTGTAAGTTTTGAGAATGTGAACTTTGTTAAAGATCTTAACTACAATTTACTGAGTGTATCACAAGTGTGTGATCAAAACCACAACATGTTATTTACTAAGCATGAATGTATTGTTTTCTAGCCAGGATTTGTTGTTCCAAATGATCAAATCTTGCTCAGGGCTCCAAGAAGAAATAAAATGTACATGCTTGATATAAGCACAGCTACACCACTCAGTAACATAAGTTGCTTTGTCTCAAAAGCTTCACTTGATGAATCATCTCTTTGACATAGAAGACTTTGTCGTGTAAATTTCAAAAATATGAATAAACTTGTCAAAAATAACTTAGTAACTGGTTTACCAACAAAGGAATTCATATGTGTTGACAAATGTGTTGCATGCCTAAAAGGTAAGCAACACAAGTCATCACATCATGCCAAAGAGATAAATTCTATAACAACAGTCCTGCATCTGCTTCATATGGACTTGTTTGGCCCCACAAGTGTGAAAAGTCTTGGTAGAAAGTCATATTTCTTGGTGGTTACTGATGATTTCTCTCGGTATACCTGGGTATTCTTCTTAAGTACCAAGGATGAAACTGCTGAGATCCTAAAGCCATTCATACTTAGGGTGGAGAATGAAAGTGACCACCGTGTAAAAATAATTAGATTAGATCAAGGAACAGAATTCAAAAATCATGTTTTAAATTCATTTTATGAATCTAAAGGTATAACAAGACAATTTAGTGCTCCTAGGACTCCACAAACAAAATGGTGTTGCTGAGAGAAGGAATAGGACACTAATTGAGGCTGCAAGAACCATGTTGTCTGATGCCAAACTTCCAATAACTTTTGGGCAGAAGCAGTCAATACTGCCTGTTATGTCCAAAATAGAGTATTGGTGGTTAAGACACATGGTATGACTCTCTATGAAATTTGGCACAAGAGAAAACAATTCATTGGGTTTCTCAAACTATTTGGATGTCAATGCACAATCTTGAATACTAAAGATCATTTAGCCAAGTTTGCAGAGAAATCAGCAGAGGGCTACTTTGTTGGGTACTCTTCACATGCTAAGGCTTATAGAGTATACATCAAAGCTTCCAAGATTATTGAAGAGTCTGCAAATGTTCAGTTCAATGAACATACTCTTAATAAACCTAGAACATGCCCTGATCGGTTATTTGATCTTGATAGCTTTACATCTGCATTTAATCTGGTGAAAGAGTATATTCCAGTTTCACATTCAGCTACCACAGATATCTCCAAATGCTCAAGAGAAGAAGACTTTCGTGTTGAACTGCCAATAGCTTCCAGACAAATCTTGGCAGAATCCTCTTCAGCACAAAATGGTGTGTCATAGCTGAGATAATCAACACATCTCAGGCAGGTCCCTCAATTGAATCTACTTCTAATTACAACATCAAGAAGAAGTAGGAAGTCCATCAACAGAGGCAACCACTCTGGAAACTACTTTCCCAGAAAAACCAACGCACCTCAGTCCAGATTCAGAATCCACAAGATATGTCAGAAATTCAACTTGAGGTAGTACTTCCTAACCTTGAGTCAATCAATCTGGATGAAGCTTCTCAATTGGATGTGATTCCAAGAAATCGAATTCACAACACTCATCTAGTTGAGAACATTATTGGAAATGTTGAAGAAGGAGTAAGAACTAGAAGCTCTATGCACGAAGCAAACATTGTTTGTTCTCGTGTTTTCTATCCCAAATAGAACCAAAGAAGGTTGCTGAAGCATTGAAAGACAACAGTTGGGTAGAAGCCATGCAGGAGGAGCTTCTTCAATTTGAAAGACAAGGAGTATGGAAAACTTGTCCCTTACCAAAGGGAAAGTATGCCATCGGAACCAAATGGGTTTTCAGGAACAAGAAAGATGACAAGGGTGTTGTCATCAAAAACAAAGCAAGATTAGTTGTACAAGGTTACACTAAAGAGGAGGGAATTGACTACGATGAAGTCTTTGCACCTGTTGCAAGAATTGAAGCCATCATAATCTTTTTAGCATTTGTAGCTGCAAAGAACTTCAAAGTGTTTCAAATGGTTGTCAAAAGTGCCTTTCTCTATGGAAAGATTGAAGAGGAGGTTTATGTGTGTCAGCCTCCAGGTTTTGAAGATCCAAAGTTTCCTGATCATTTCTGTAAGCTTGATAAAGCTCTCTATGGGCTGCATCAAGCTCCCAGAAAATGGTATGAAACTTTGTCTTCCTTTTTGTTGTCTAACAATTTCAAGATAGGAACAACTGATAAAACTCTCTTTTTCAAGAAGTCCAATCAACATATCATGCTAGTCCAAATCTATGTTGATGATATCATTTTTGGTTCAACTAATGAATCTCTCTGCAAGGACTTTGAATCACTGATGAAATCCAAGTTTGAAATGAGTTCAATGGGAGAACTCACCTTCTTTCTTGGACTACAAGTGAAACAAACTCCTACAGGGATTTTTATTAATCAATCAAAATATGTCAAGGACATTCTTGAAAGATTCAAGATGTCTGATTGCAAAGCTCTGGGAACTCCTATGTCCAAGACAACATCTCTTAGCCCTGATCTTGAGGGGGGAGGATGTTGATTAACACCAATACAGGGCGATGATAGGCTCTTTGATGTATCTCACAGCAAGCAGGCCAGATATCATGTTTGCAACTTGTGTTTGTGCAAGATTTCAGGCCACTCCCAAAGTCTCATATATGCTAGTTGTGAAAAGAATTTTTAGATATCTCAAAGGAGCACCAAACCTAGGATTATGGTATCCTAGAAATGAAGACTTCCAGTTCGTAGCTTACACTGACAGTGATTATGGAGGGTGCAACATCAGCAAGAAATCAACATCTGGAGGATGTCAATTCCTTGGATTCAAGATTGTGTCTTGGCAATGCAAGAAACAGTCATGTGTTTCTACTTCTACTGCAGAAGCAGAATACATAGCTGCTTCTAGCTGCTGTGCACAAGTCATTTGGATTCAAAATCAGATGAAGGATTATGGAGTGGATCTGTTCAATACTCCTATTCAAATAGACAATTCTAGTGCAATCTCCATCACCAATAATCCTGTCAAGCATTCCAAGACCAAGCACATTGACATCAGATACCATTTCATCAGAGATTGTGCCGAGAAGAAATTAATTCATCTAGTCAAACTTGATACAGAACACAATTTGCTGACCTATTCACCAAAGCTTTTGATGAGGAAAGATTCAGGTATTTAATAACAGCCATTGGTATGATAAACTCAATTTATCTTCTGAGGAGTAAATACTCAGCAAAAGATAGGTTCAGTCTTCGGAAGCATTATTTCTTCCTTAGTCGGAAGTTTTCACACTAAAGAATTTAAATTATCTTCTGAAGTAATACCTTCCGATACATTATTTTCGGAAGCTAAATCTTCTAATGATACTCTTCAGAAGAAAGTATCTTCAAAAAAACATTTTAGCTGATGCACTAATCTGATACTTCAGAAGCGGTGCTTCCGATGTATTAACTTTATACTTCCTAACCATTGCTTCTGATATTTCAGAAGCAGTGCTTCCGACCGTATAAACTTTATACATCGGACGCAAATCTCTTCTGAAAAACTTTTTGGTTCTTAAACTCCTTCCAAAAGCTACATCTTCGGAAGCCCCTTGGTCCTTAATAAATTTTGAACATTTATTGTGAAACCAGCTGTCATCGGAAGACTTTTTCTGACATCCGGATCTCAAATTTAATGTGTCTATATATTAAATGCTGAAATCCGAAGGTATAAATAGGTCTCCCGCTCATTCATCTTCTCTCACCGTTTCACTTCAAAATTGCCTTTCTTCTTTCTTTCAAATCGTAACCTAGAAACCGTCAATTGAAATGGATCTCCTTGCATTTAGACCTACTCATAACATTCCAGCGGAGTCGTCATCAGACAATAATGCTGACTTTGCTCCGATCATCTCATTTCTTCAAAAGAGCAGGTATTCATATGCACTAACTGTTCAGCCCTTGGTGTATGAATCTCATCACCAACAATTTTGGGCATCCTGCTCTATCTCTTCTTTGTCCAATGGTCGGATTCTTAATGCCACCATTGATGATCATCCTGTTTCTATCTCTGTGGAAACCATCTGTCGGCATCTTAAACTCAATGATGTTGATGGAAAGGTTTCATTCACAAAGGATGAAGTAGCATCGACTTTTAAGTCGATGGGGTACGAAGGTCCTCTCCCTTCAACAACCTATTTGAAGGGTAGAGTGTCCTATAATTACAAGTACCTCATACATGTGTTTTTACATTGTCTTTCCAATAAGACAGGAGGTTGGGATCAAATTCCATCCGACTTAGCCTCGGCTATTCACGGCTTGGTCTCCAATCAACTATTTAACTTTTCTGCTTTTATTTTCAATAATTTGGTTGACAATATTTCGTCACCAAAGAAATTTTGCATGTATCCCAGGTTTTTGCAACAAATTTTTAATGAGGAGTTGCGCACTTCCCTCTCTCTAACTGGGAATACATACAAAATGCCCTTGGTTTCTTCCAAGGTTTTTGTGCAATTAAAGAAGAAGGGTGCCCAGTTTTTTGGGAAATTCACTCCCCTTCTTCCATCTATGGAGTCACGTACTCCTGAAGGTGACATCTCTGTTAACCCCACAGATGCTGAACCCACACCTTCAACTTTTGTTGGTCATCCCATCAAGATCACATACAAACGCAAGCGAACCCCTGCACAACTCTCAACAGCTGTTTCAGGCCCCTTTCTCAAAACAGCAAGAAAAAGGTGAAAAGAACTGATATGGGCACAGTTCCACCTAAGTGGCAGGCCACACCTATAGTTACACCACAGGTTCTTCCTCTGGAATCTGTGGTTGCCCCTAACCTGCCTTATAGCCCTCAGAATATGTCACAATACATATCTGAGAATATCCAAAGGGATTCTCCCACTATTGAGTCTGCTTCTAATGAAGCAACTCCATTAGATCAGAGACTGTCTCCCAGGTCTCCAGGTTCTTATCACCCAGAAATGCCCCCCACCCATACTACTTCCCAGGCTCAAGGGACAAATGCTGTAGCTGTGGAGGAACCACTCTCTCCTACTTCCCAAACACTTATGAGAGTGGTGACACAGTTACAAGCCAGGTTCCCTGACCCCGAGCCTACCATATGAGAGGTTGGTCCTAGGGGTGAAGAAAGGATCAATGCAGATGAGTCTGCCACTACTGATGAACCCTCTCAAGTTCCTCAGGACAGTGGTACAGGCAATAAGACCTCATCTGCGGCAACCAACATTGGGGAGGACTTCTTTGAGGCCCTTCTCAATGAAGGGAATCCAGGGTGCCAAGAAACCATATCTGGTGGTGGAGGTGCAGGAGCTAGGCTCAGGATGTCATCACCCCATGATTCTACTCAGGTAGATGAGGACACCAAAATACAGGAATTGACGGATACCATCACATCCCTCCAAGCCAGGATAGTCATCTGGAAGCTGAGGTGACTACCCTGCGGCTTGAGGTCCAGACTAAAGATGCTAGCATTTCTGGACCTCAGAAGGCGCCCCCCCAGTTATTCTGTAACCCTTTCATCCTGATCCTGCTACAACCTCCTTTATCTCTCCTGATGCTACCAAAAAGGGGAGAATACAACTACTGCAGGGTCAGGATCACAAGCAAGAGAAGAGGAAGCAGCTCAAGATGTCAATCCATCCATAGTCACTTTGACTACTGGATAAGATGACTTCTTGGGTACTTACTTTCATGTTTCATCCACTTCCTCTTCCTATTCTTCTGAAGCAACAGAGGCTGCCAAAGAGACAGAGCAAGAGGTCAACACAACAAATGTCCCTTTGGAGCCTCAGTCCCATGTTGGGACTCAGTTGTCCTCTTCTGGGACAAAGTCTCCTTCTGGGACTCAACAGTCCCCTTCTGGGAATAAGTCTCCTACTGAGACTGCAGCCCAGGTTGCCATGGAAGACACATTCAAGATCATCCTTCTATCTCCATGGAACATGTGTCCCCTCCTACTGGGACAAAGGCTGCTGAAGACCTCTCCTCCTCTCCTGAGCTCTCTGGGGAAACTAATAAGGAATCAGCCGAGGTGGTTGGTCAACCGGATGGTGGGCAGTGAATGCTAAGGTTAACTCCGAAGCTGCAGCTGCTTCCGAAGGCCCAGTCATTCTTGATGTTTCCTCCTCAGAGAGTTATCTGCCAATGAACCAGCTGGCTGGTGAGGCAACAGGAGACACTTCCTTTGGGGAAAAATTAACTGCTGATGACAAAGGAAAAAGAAAGCTAACCCCAGAGGAGGAAGCAGAACAGGAGGAGAGAAGACTAAAGAAAGTAAAGGGCCCCGACCAGACACCTCTCAGGATGAAGAACGAGTTAGACTCTCTGCTCTGCTTGAAGAGAGAGGCTATGACTTTGATGAAGTATGGGGCTGGTCGGTCGCCTAGAGTGGATGGCCGAGATGGACAAGGTACAGCAGAAGAACAAGCTGCTGCTGCATCCAAGGCCCAATCTGTCCTTACAGAGAAGCAAAAGGAAAAGCCTACAGAGACAGAACAAGGCCTTTCTCCTGGAATATGCGCTCCATGCTCTCGGCAGCTAGCGCCTATGAAGAACTCAACACAATGGATATACATATCAGAGATATTCAAGGCTAAAATTTCCAAAGGTGAGTTACTTCCAATTGAGCAAATAAGGGCTCAAAAGGCAAGCCTAATAAGAGGCTTAGGCTTAGGGAAGGGGTAAAGAAATATAATTTCCCCCTCTGGAACAGGGATAAGACAGGGTGAGGAAGTCATGTGTTGGGGAAGCAACAAAAGCCATGTTCCCCAACATGTTTCCTATCAACCCTAAGGAAGAACAAACCATCTCCTCCATCAAGTCCCTCTATGGACAACATGCAATCTCTTCGGTGGTTCAAGGGTAAAAATACTGCAGGGAAAACACCATATCACAATGATCCTGACCCTGAGGGACAGACACAGGCTGATGAGAGGAGGAACCAGAACCCTCAATGACTGAGGATGTGGTTCACAGCCTACTACAAAAACAGGTGCAGCAGTAGGGTCTAGTGTAGAAGACCAACAAACCATAGATCAGAGGAGTCAAGCTACTGCTTAAGCCAGACCAAGATTTACAAGAAGAAAGAGCATAGCGAGAAGGAAAAAGAGACATCTGCCATCTCCTCTGACTCTGAGCCAGACTCACCTCCCCCGGATCGAAGGCCAAACCAGGAGTATCAATGCCAAAAGACAATCCAAAAGATCTATATGATCTACACCACCATCATACCTATGTCCCTGTTGTAAAGTGGAGCTACAGTAGACTTCACAAAGAGTTTACTCTCACTCTGAGCAATGGAGGAATAAAAGTTATGAATTTGGTGTAGTTGTTTGGTTGGTTTTGTTGGCTTGCACCCTTTGTCTTTGATCTGGAGAAGCTTCCTCTGAAAATCCAGACGAAGGACAAGAAGGGAGGCAAGCATCAGATGGGCAAAGGCAAGGGCTCAGGTCTTGAGGGGAGAAAGGATAGTAAGGAGGATTCCATAGGAAGTTTTGGTAGCATCATCCTAGGGGGAGACTGTAAAGGACTAATAAAGGCTGATGATCACCAAACTTCCTATATTGTCTAAGTATAGGAGCTTCAATGACTAAAGGCTTCGGAAGGAAGAGGGATTCTTCGGAAGTAGTATGCATTGCTCTTCGAAGGATAACTTTCTCCTGCCTTAGGTTATACAAGACAAACTGCTTCGGAAGAAGAACCTCAAAGGATTAAAGCTTTAGAAGACTGTGAGCTTCCGAAGAACCTTTCCAGCTTCCGAGGAATCTTCCTTGTAAATACAAAGACAAAGACTTCCGAGGTTTATCCTCTGTCAAAGGACTGTAGCTAAGTACTTTTGCAGTACAAAAGGGGGACTTTACACAAGACATGCTGATCTGAGTAAAACATGTAAAGAGTCGGACAAAGCGCCTTACTTCTCACCACGATGACATTAAATAAAGACAGAAGATCATTGAAGCCTTGAAGATCAATAACATTAAATGTCTTTTGTATTAGTAGTCCTTTGTAAAGTCAATGTCTATTAATGATGAATGATCCCACGACCAGTGTCTGAGCCTGTTAAGACACTCAACATACTAGAACAAGCTTTACTTTATGTATTGTCTAGTATACCCAACTTGTATTCCTACGTGTATACGGTTGTAGCCTTTGGCTATATAACCTCTCATTGTAAAACCGACTAGTGTGTGCTTGTTCGTTTACACTTGTAATACTTTGAGAGAAATATATCTTTGAGCTTGAATTTACTTTTGTGTTCTACTACTGCTTATTCAAAGATTATTTGTTTATGTGTTAAGTGTTTGTAAGATCCTTCTAATAGATATTCCGAGTTCTATTAGAGATTGTAAGAAGATCATGTTTGTATGTGTTGTTTGAATAAGAAACCGATCCAACAAATGATTATGCTACGTATTAATAATATTTTAAGTAATAAAACTACAGTTAAGAAGTTTAATTGAAAATTTTATGAGAGTAAAACAACAAGTTTGTTATTCCTTTTATTAATAATGTAAATATTTCAAACCAGTAGTTTATGAAAATTTTATATGTTGAATATCATATCAATCGTTATTAATAAATTATTATGAATTAAAAAATAAACATTTAAAAATTATAAATTTATTTTAAAATAAGATATAATTGAAAATTCAATTATGATTATTAAGTTATAATATTAATTACTAAAATAAAATATTTATATTTTTTACATTTAATTATATAATTTAATTATTAAAATCATTAAATTAAATAGAAGTGATAATTAATAAAATATACATTGAAAGAGAATAAATGTGAGAATGACAAGGTAAAAAATTAATAACAATGAATATGGAAGTGACATGTGACAAGTTTGCTATTTTTTTATTATATAGTATATATATATATAGATATAGATACTGGTTATTGATATAAATATATATTTACTATTACCTAATATATTTAATTATTAAAAAAAATTAACATGTTTTATATAGATTATAACTCTATGATTTCGTAACCTGACCGGGCCG
>SZYD01002205.1:0-33744 GCA_009363875.1 Mikania micrantha | reverse complement strand
ACTGTGATTTGTTTTCCGTTAGCTACTTCAATGAGGTAAGGGGAGTCTAATGTTCCTCTATATAGAATCTAGTTGATATGAAAATCGGCAAAGATAAAACTCTGATCCGCACCAGTATCAAATAGAACAGATGCATAAAAGTCATGTAAGAGAAATGTACCAGTGACCACGTTGGGTCTTGGCGTGCAGCTGGAGCTCCTATGACAAAAGCTCTTCCACGGGGTGCTTGAACTGCTTGTTGTGTCTTCTTTGGCCAGTTCTTCACAAAGTGGGCCTGTTCGCCACAGTTATAGCATCCACCTTTGTTCTGATTAACTGGTGGAGGGAGAGCTAAAGCAGCGTTGTTGACTGCTTGATTTGGTGTCATCCGGCAATATTGAACCCAATGGCCCATTCTTCCACACCCAGTGCATTGCTTGCAAGGAGTGTTCGCAGCATGATGGTATTGACACTTGGCACATAAAGGATATGTACCAGTGTTAGGGTCTTTTGTTGGGGTTCTGTGGTGCAGCAGTTATTTGTTGGAGAGGTGTGGCCATCGTGTAGTTCTTGATGACCTTTTGTTTCTTCTTCTGATGATGATGAGGTTTCTTTGACGGCTCTGCTGTATTCTTGCCGGAGTCAGCCTCTTTCTTTAAAAACTCCTGAGGCTACCATCATATCCGTGAGTTTCCCAGATAAACTCACCGCAGACTCCAATGTGACAGGATTTGCAGAAACCACTAATCCTTGTATGCAGATGGGTAACCCAAATACATACCTGTCAATCCGCTTCTCCAAAGTCGGTACCATATCCGGCACCAAAGCAACCAACTCGTGGTAACGACGAGTAGTATATCCCATGTGGTCTGCCCCTTTCATCACATGGTTAGACAATTCCACTTCCAATCTTTGTAGCTCGTTCTTGGGGCAAAACTCTGTCCTCAGTAGGGTCTTGAAATCCTCCCATGGCATCGCCATAGCTTCGTTCTTCCTCTTGCATTAACTTGGCCATTCCACCAAGTCAAGGCTCGCTTGTTGAATGTTCCAGCAGAGTAGCGAACCTTGTGATGCTCTGGACAACTACAAAGGTCCAGAGTGGCTTCAATCTTTCTATCCATTGGATTAATCCAACGGCTCCTTCAGACCCACTAAAACTAGGTGGCTTACATCCCATAAAGGACTTGTAGAGTGGTTTGAAGTACCACCAGTGTTCCCACTGGCTTCTCCTGATGAGTTTCCAGTATTGTTGATCTCATTACGGAAACGGCTGAACATTTTCGGTAGCGCTTCCTTCATCTGACTGGTCATCTGACTACTAGAAAGGTCACCAATGCGATAGTGGCAGGATCCAGCATTGGTGTTGTGCTCGGGCCAGATGATTGGGTTAGCAGGAGGGAGGAGGAGGAGGAGGGGAGGGGGGGTGGAGGAGGAGGGGCGGTGGTGAATCAGATGGTGATGGTGTCGAAGAGTGTGGAGCCAAACCATGTGGTGGTAATGATGGAGTTTGTCTTCTCGGCGGCATTCTGATCATAACCAATAAAGTTATTGGTTAGTGCAATGATCGAATACAGAAGACAGTATGCAAGTAAAGTCTTAAATCCTGTGTTCTCTACATGCAGGGTCCCTAGGTTATAATCTAGGCCAAACCGTTTAAATACGTGACCTATATTTCTCTATAACCATGGCTCTGATACCAATCTGTCACACCCCGAGCCATCGGGGTTGGATCGGATTCCCCGTCGGGCGGAAGGTTCTCGGGGAGCGATATCGTGAGTGATAATCATGATGATCAGATTGTTTACATTGCATATGATATAAATGAGAAAATGCTAAATAGAATAGAATTACAAAGTTAAATTACATCAGTATCATTTATAATTTAACAATGTAAATCTACCATAAAGATCATAAAGTTTCTGTCTTGTAACTATACAAGATATACAAAATAATTGTATAATGATGTTCAAAAAATATTCAGGTCCAAAAATGCTAAGTCTTCTATCTGAAGTCCTAGTCCAAAAGCATAAGCTTCTTAATTGACCTGTTCGTCACCTGAGAAGTCATGCAAAAAGACCAAGTCAGCACATGGTTGGTGAGTTCATATAGTTTAGTAATTGAAAATGATTTGAAAACCTTCTTCGGTAAAGACCCTAACCTCATTAACACCACATGTAATATCCACATCGGTATGCTTATATATAGGGCATACCCCTGAGTCGAGCCTACAACCCGCCCAGACGCCGTCCCACCACATACTAATACGCATATGACACTGGTGTTAATGATAATTAAGCATTTTTACCTACCATACACTTCCATTCCACTATAGTTCTAATGTTCACTCAAAACATTTGTTAAACCCTTGGGTAACAACCTTAATCTCATTAACATCACATGTATCATCCAGATCGGTATGCTTATATATAGGGCATACCCCTGAGTCGAGCCTACAACCCGCCCAGACGCCGTCCCACCACATACTAATCCACATAGGACATTGTTGTTAGTGATGATTAAGCGTTTTACCCCTACCAATAACCCATTGTTCTTCAGTTCTTTGTTCCTGTAAATACAACACTTTGAAATCTCTATTGATTCCTTGAGTTCATCACACAAATATGATCAACCACAACAATTGTACAAACAGTGAATTAAATGCTTAATTAAATAAATAAATAAACATTTAATAAAATCTAAGTCCTAATGATTGGACCTTGGTCATACTCGAGTAGACTAGTATAGCAATCAGGTACTTAGTAGTAAAGGAAATCTGTAAATATCATCAAGCATGCGACCTATACTCGATCAGTCTAGCTAGGAAATCTTTCGAGTAATAGGATTTTATTGACCGTTCTTGACCGTTATTGACCGTTCACATGCTATCTTTGAATATTTCCCAGATTTTCCTCAAAATAGTTCTTTGTAAATAGTTCGTTAGATCGTTAATTCTTTGACAGCACCCTCTTGAAATAGTTCTTTGAAATTAGATCGTTAGTTCTTTGAAAATAGATCTTTAGTTCTTTGAAAATAGATCTTTAGTTCTTTGAAATTAGTTCTTTAACTCACAAAGTTATTTACTCATGAGGAATAGATAACTTGTTTTAAATTCAATAAACAGTTTACCTAGACAAAGTCTAAAATAAACAGTTATACATGATAAACATATACAATTTAAAAGCACTTAAGTAAACAATTTAATTAAAATAGTTTACGCATGCTTCTCAGCCCCGCGTTTTAAAACAAAAATGTTTAGAAAAGGGGCAATGAACTCACCTGTGTTGATGTGTAACTGAATCACAAAAGATAATGCGCGCTCTTTGATGGTTGCTTATGTATCTTTAGCACCTGAGTTGATTTAAGAGATTCGAATACGATAAGTGTTTATAATAGACGTTGTAACTAAGGCTTTAGTATCGATGTGCAACTAAGTGTCCTAAATTACTAGTGTGCTTCTAAGATCTTCTCTAACGTAGTCTAACTTATTACCCATTAGTAACCCTGTCCCATGATTAATCATAACATGTTTTTAAATTTATTTCAATGTAATTAAACCTTTTATTTAATTTCGTGAGATTTATAAATCAATTTCTCTTTTCAAGGACATTATTAATTTAGGAAAAGTATGGTTATCATGATGGGCTTTGGTTAATCTTGAATGATTAACCTTGGCCCCTTACAAGATCTTGATCGTTCTTGATTCCTTGATCGTTTAGATGTATAATCCCTCCTAGGTAGTTCAACTGAACTACCTACGGTAATTATACATCCTCATGAAATGTCTAAGTATTAGGTGTTAATGGTTAAATCAACACCATATCCTTAGATCTATTGTCTTTGATTCCCAAAATAAAGTTTGATCATCTTGGATTTTGATAATGCACGACTTTATGTAAAACTTTCATTAGTTGACACCTTTGCTCGTTATATTATTGAAAAAAAAAATTTGTATCATTGATCATCCTCCATGAATTAACCTCATAGTCCTTCAAAGAAACTTAAACCCTTGATTCCATAAATGAAACCCTAATGTTGATCCCATGTATACACCCATGCACACTCATATACACACACTCAACCCATGATGGCCTCATTTTCCCTCGGTCCCTATTAGTGTTAACTTTACTATGGTTCCCATGCACACATACACCTACGGTCAACTTTCATGCACCCGCATCATGCATGCGTACACCATGCACACACACACATGCGTAGAGTTCACGTAGGTGTTGCCATGCATCCGGGGTTCGTGGATCATGATCGAGGGTCTTAACCCAACCCTTAACTGTAATAACGTCTCGAATCCACTTCGTCGAATAGGGTTTGACCGAAAGGGGTACCCGATCGAATGAGTTAAGCCGAATGTGGCTTCCCAGTCGAATGATGAGCTAACTGAATGGTTGACTCGCGAATGAGGTCCGGTCGAATGTGATTGGGCGACTGATCCTTCTCCGAATGAGTGTTTGGCCGAATGAAGGGCTAGGCCGAAAGAGAGCAGTCGATCGAATAGCTGTTCATTCGGCGAAAGGGAGCAGGGTCATTCGCTAGTGGCCATTCGGCGAGGGATGTCTCACTCGGCGAGCTGAAGATGATGGCCATTCGGCCGTTCGAGGCACAACAAGAACAGCCTTGGTTCTTCGATATATTGGCTAACCTAAGGTGCACAACAAGTTCCTAAGTGGTTGTGGTGGTGTTCCCCTAAGGTTTTAAAGCTTGAAATTATCTAGAGAGGGTAGGCGGCCATGAGGGTTTCAAAACCCTAAAACCGCAACTAAAACATGATCTTTACCTCGATTTGGCTGGATAAAACCTTAGATCCGTTGTACTTTCGTGATCTACAAGTGATGGGGGTCATTTAGACACCAAAATCACACGATTTCGTGAAGAAATGATGAAGTTCTTGCTATGGATTCTAGAGAGAGAGTAGAGAGAGAAAGTGGGGAACGAAAATGGGGAGTAAGGCTGGTAGGTGGTGGTGGTTGTGGACATAAAAGCCACAATAAATGGGTTAGGAATACCCGGGTTCGTTCGGGTTCGTTCGGTTTCGCGTTGTTTTACGTAAAATGTCGGTTTTCTCGTCGTTTTCGAAATGAAACATTCCAGTTTTAAAATAGAATTCATAAAATTATTTTAGGTTGTGATTCCTAATAAATTAACTAATATCTTTTATTTATTTTAAATTTTCAGAAATAATTAACTTACAGTTTAAATCGAATCGCGCAGTCATCGCGCGTATTTGTTCGAATCGTCACCCGATCAAATACGACGATAACTACACCTTTCAATATGGTTTTCTAATTATTGGACATCGTTCAGAACGTTAAACTTTCATATTTATCCGTACAGATCGTCACCTATACGAATAATCCGTCAGTTTAGCATTCATGTAACGACATCCGTTGTTATTTTGTTCTGTAAAGCCTCACATACGTTGATACATAATAAAATCCTACCACATAATCACATGATGGTTCTGTGTCGTCAGATAATTATCTGACTTACGAATCCTTGTTCTGAACTTTGTTTTCAGAACTGATTCTGAATTTGTTCGTTGATGACATGAAATAATTATGAAACATGATATGAATATTATAAACAATGAAACACATATAGTTCGTACCTGATTACTGTTCGTTTTACTGTAGCGATCACTGTTCCGGTGCCGGTTCCGGCACTGATGTTACATAAACGAATTTGGGGGTTTCTTAATAAACGAACTTAAAAATCGAATCAAATGACATCACTAGTTTCTGAAAGACTCGATTAATAAAAACCCTAATTTGGTTTGATCAAATCACAATGAATTTTACGAATTTGGATGTTAGGGTTCATGGGATAAAAGAGTTTTAGGTTTTTTTTATGCAAATGGTCATGAAAATTAAATTAAATCTGATTGTAGGTTTCGAAATAGCTTGCATAATGAAAACCCTATGAATCCAGAACATGTTGATCATCAATTCGATTGATTTGAATTGGGATTAAACAAACTTGAGTTCGAACATGAGAACACCCGATTAATCAAGCTATGGTTATTTGTTTTCAAATTAAAATCACCTACATAGTCGTTTGAACCTGTAGAAACAAAGCCCTAAGGTTTCAGCCTCAATTGTGATCGAAATCGGGGCAAATTTGGGCTCAGTAGGTTCGGTTATGATGAACAAAAGGGAACCTGTTGGCTTAAGCTTAAAACTATTAAATTGGGATGAATGTCACGATACCCAAGCGGGCTGAACTGGTAAGACGCATGTGTTGTGAAGGGAGGGTCGTGGGTTTGATCCCAGACTCCACCGTTTTTGTGAAATTAAAACTATTTTGATATTTTAATCATATCTCACTCGTTCTAACTCTGATTTAATCCGTTCAAAAGGCGTTGGAACCGAAATGGAATTCCGAACGTCATGAAACAATAAAATTTATATTTTAACTCAAAACTTTAATCGCGTGTATTTTACGCGCGTGTAAATTTAATCGTATACGTGTATATGATTTAAACAAACGAAATAAAATCCGTGCATGCTTTCGTATGTACGTTCCACACAATCTAACATACGTGTGTTGACAAGTATGTGATTACACACATTAAACGACATCCCGAATAACACAACGTTATTATTAAACACAGATTCTTCGTAGAGGATTATCAACGCGATTGCACGTGTGTTGATCATTCTGTTTGCTATCAAAGGTGTGTACATGGCCCCTTTTCTTATTTTAACTGTTTTGAGGGAGAAAACATGTGCAACAAACATTTTAGATACATATCACTTGCATGAGTTAGCTGTTTACATTAAGTGCGAACATAGCATTACAAGTCCTTACATATCGAACCGCTTAGTTTGCCGTAGTGCAAAGCGTTGTAGTTGGAAATAGATCTATTAGGTTTGACAAACCTCACTTGGTAGATTGTAGGTCTACACAAGTGTTTGACTAGCCAATTCACATTACTATTGTTTGTGCTAGACAATAGTGGAAAGGCAATCAACATTCTAACAGTCAGCTTTGGTGTCGACCTCTTATGTAAATAGTACAAATGACTAGCTATCATGACTATGCATGTGTGATTATGTTATCTACAAACATTTCATTTCAAACAGTTGTTTCAAACATTTGTGAACACCTAAACCTGTGTATGCACCAACCTTTGTGTTGACTTGATTTACATGTTTTCTCAGGACGCTAAGGTACAAGAACAGATGAGCATGGACTAGGAGATCGAGTCTCATGCATATTTTACATTACAGTTGATTTGAATTTGAACATTTGAGACTTTATCGTTGTAATTTACATTTTGCAAACATGGGATTGTTTTACTTTTTACAAACGCTTCCGCAATGTTTTAAACTCTGAATTTTTCAATTAAGACCAAAGTTATGTTTGAAAAGCATATAGAGGTCTTCTTTATGTCTAATGATCTGAGATCCTGGTTTGTCACGTCCCAAACGGTATGATTCCGTTAGTTGGAATTTGGGGATGTGACAGATTGGATCATGGTTTGTCACGTCCCAAACGGTATGATTCCGTTAGTTGGAATTTGGGGGTGTGACACCATATCATCGAGCCGATCGAGCCGTCGCTTGACGTGTATCTACCATGCGGCCTCGTCTGGAAAAATCTTGTCGCACTGGGCCGCAACACGGTGCAACAACGCCTCGAGTGGCTCGGTCAGGCACACCGCACAGTAGGCTTGTGGTGGATGCTGCGGCGGTGGGTCCTTGTATGGGGGCGACTGGACCTCAGACGGCTGCTGCTGCGGCATGACGGCGAGCTGGGCTGGCTGCCACGGGCAGCCGTCGGATCCAATAAACCGCAATCCCAGACAAGGGATATCGGCTGTAAGTTTCATGTTCAGGAGCGTCCGACGGTCGAGTTTACGAGGCTCGCTAGACGGCAGATCCTAAAACAAATGAAACATGCATCTGCTGTGTGCGAGGTGGGTGACAAAGGCGGCTCCCCACAGTGTCTCGCGCTCCTGTCTGTGGTAGAAGGAGGCGTAGTACAAGGCAAAACACCGTGCAAGGTTGCACGGCCTGCCAGTCATCAGTGAGTGAAGATAGAATAAATCTGTCGTCGTCACCCACTCCTGGCTCTGTCTGCGACCTGAGATCGTCGTCACTATGCACCGGTGGATGTATCTAATCAGACGATCTCTGATAGTTGACGTGCGTAATCGATGGCTGGTGAACGACGTGTCAGAAATCTGCGACCAACAAGCCCTCATCACTCCGTCATCACCCTGAGTCAACACCTGGGTGAATACGTCCGTCACGGTCTCCCGCTCGTAGTGTAGACCTAAAAGCACGGTGAACCGCTCGATCGACATCTCCATGTGCTATCCACAAAGAGAGAAGTCAATGTCAGGAGGAATCTCCTCGTCCTCCTGCTCCGGAACTGTAGCCTTATGAGCTCTGTAACAAAAGGTCGACAAAAACTCAATGGTAATCAGCCAGTATGTGGGCAGATCGGCTGTATCGAATAAACGAGTCCACGGAGTGTCCTCGGTTAGGATCACCCAAGCCCGATCTACCTGACTGGCATCTGCAAGCACTCCCCGGTCAATGCAACGTGTCGTCATCACGCTCATGCGAAAAATACGACGACACCTAATCGCTGCCGTCGTACCAGGTGCGAACTGCATCCGCTCGTGCTGCGCAAGCTCTAACGCCTCGGGATCGAGGTCTCCGGAATCGTCGTGGTGTGCAATCTCAGGCTCCATATTAATAAGTAATAGCTAAAAAACGAAAACTGAGTAAACGTTTAAAAAGAAGCTGTCCAATACGGGCCGTACAGGTCAAGACGGCTCGTACTTCTGTTGGCCGTCTCAAACAAAACCAGGCCGTCTTTGTGCGTGAAAAAAAATGAAAATGAAACTGAAAATTCAAATTCAAATTTAATCTAGAATAGTACTGGCCGTACTGTTCAAATTTTGAATTTTTTTAACTCAAATAATTCATTTTTATTACATTTGATCAAAGAATTTGTTGTTTATACATTTACGCATCTATGTAATCGACTAACTTATTTGCATCTATAAATCTTCGATATTCTTGCAGCCTGTCAAGATATATGAACTCCCAGTTGGACGCGGCATCATTTTGGTAATGTTTCCATATGGGATTTACCATTGGCATTGGATAATTTCCTTGTAATGTAACATTAATGAAATGGATGCCAAGATGAACTACTGATACGCCGTTATGTCGCATTAAACCATTAGCAGATGTCCACAAAAGGAAAATGGTTTGAGCACCTCGATTGCTAAAAAGGTGAACGATTACACCAAATCTTTAAGAAATTACTAAGCCTGCGTGAGGCATAAACATCCAATGTTCGCTAGGAGCAGGTGCAATCTGTTGTCAATTTATTGAGTTGCGTAGTACATCATAAGATCCTGGGTTGTAGGAGTTAAACACATATTTGTACAAATATGCATTGAAATCCGATTCATGAAAGAGTTGTTGTCGAATAAATGCCCATTGATTCTCATCGAATCCTAAACCCACGGCTACAGAACGAAAACCACAGTTATAATCTGGCTTGACATCTTGTATGTTTATCACGTAAGGTTGAAATATAGGAAGGATGTGACGACCGATGCGATAAACATTGTTTAGTCCTTCTGGCTTCATGTTACGTGGAAAATGGAATTCACTTTGACTTTGCGAGTCCGATGGTGGCATTCCTTTTGATACCGATGTGGAACGACTGCGCCGAAATATGAGTTTCTAACTCTTCTCGATCACAGCTGTAAACGAACTATGACTTGAAGGTTCAAATGTACTTTCTTGGGACGTTAAATATCTTTAACAACGTCTTGCTCCTTTTGTTTCTGTGCCTTTAAAGTTGGATGACCACGTGTATCTTTTTGAACTAAAAGCATCTTTTTTTCGCTTTTATTTGGAAATACCTGCGACATGACCTTCTTTATTAGACTCTTTTTCATCTCAGGAGGTTTGCAATTTATTTCTTCTGTAACCACACTCATTTGTCCTATAACATCAATTTCTTCTTCTTCTAATAGTGTGGGGTTAGTTGTGTTCAGTTTTGTCTAAGATATGTCTATCTCAGAAAGCGGTATCTTCGTATCTGCATAATTTATAATTAAAAATAATATACCAGTAACTACGTGTGAAACATGTAATATTTACATTTAATATTACGAACATCTGTTTAAGTATTTTGATATATAACAAGCGCACAACAACCGACAACTCGTCCAAAGCTGATGGCCAAACGTCATATTTGAGTCACGCATGACTCTTATCTTTTTCCTCGACCAACAAATCAAGAGCTTTATGGAACACCTTTCCTCGAAGGTTATCAAATATTGGTAGTTTATGATGACCCATACTTTTAATCAAGCTTGTTTCAAAATCATGATTCATTTTACCTCTTGTGATTGCACGATTTCATTTACGAAACCAACAAGCGAGGCAAGTGTGCTATTTGTTGATCTGAGGTATCTTTTTAGGTTTGAGTGCTGACTTTTCACCCGGTTTGTTGTACATTGACCAAAGTTGTGTGTTCTATTGGTCCATGCTGTTACAAATATATCTCTGTAACTGTTTAAACATGTGTTTGTCAGATACTCCAGAACCCTTGAAATGAAACAAAAAACCAATGATGATATGATGATAATAATGATGGAATATGATCCTTACTTTTTTTGTTGTCTTTAATAAGTTTTTCGTACAGACGGTTTTATTTATAGTCGTATAACTCTGCTGTCGGAAAGTTACACAAATTCGCCCAGCGACCTTTGAATTTCTTACAGTCTGCATCTGAAAAGTTTGCCTTGCAATGTTTCACAATATTTTCGTCTATGTGTCATCTGCAGAGATATTTTGCTGCTTCTGGAAATACCTTACGGCACACACTCATAACAGCAAGGTCTCTATCTGTTATGATAACACGTGGCTCCATTCATTTATTCAACATACTCTTAACCATTTCCAAAACCGAGACGTAGTTTTGCTCATGCTCTTTGTTTACGAACGCGTGAGCAATACTAAACGTCTTGTGTGTGGAAGTCACGCCAACAATTTGAATAAATGGAAGTCTGTACTGGTTCATTTTATACGTCGCGTCCATCATCAGTACGTGCGGAAATGCACGCCACCAGTATACGATTTTGGATGACAGAAGAAAATGTCTTCCACAACGTTTGTTTCAGGATCCTTCCGGGTATAGTAAACGTAACCCTGACTATGAAGCAGGTTTTCCAAAACCTGTATCGTAATATCACCGAATTTCTTTTTATTTTTCATTTTCTGAGCAGGTTCGTGATTGTGATTGTTGTTTATCACCTGTAATTTACAGGATTCACGAAATTTGTTGTATAACCCTATCAGCTGAAACGGGTAACCGATTTTGTTGCTGCCTGACCATCTAAAGATTGCGATGCTATTCTGCTCGCTACCACGGTCACACATGAGCCAGACTTTGATTACAATGCATGTCGTCTTTGATTTCTTCGTTCTTATTTTGACTAAAATGTAACCATTGTCTAGCACTCTACTTTTCACCCATCCTACCAGCGCTTATTCGGACATAAATTCTTGACATATAAAAATAATAATAAATACAATAAATAATAATCATTATATACAATCATAAACATTTATGTTTCGTTTCAGTTACCTCTTTTGTTTCCCAGTTAATGTTTGAATCGGCCGGCTTTTCTTCATAAGTCTCATTCGGGTTACTTTGTTTACTGTCAGAATGCACGAACCCATAATCGTTTTGTTGCGCATACGATGCTTGACTATCAAAACCGACATCAGCGTTAGGTTCAGCATTCAGATCTATCGTGCCGTATGAATACTCAACAAGAGGCTGTTCATTCAAATCTGGCACGTAATCGTTGAAAAAACTCTCATCCCATAACGACATCGTTACAAATTTGAATTATTGTGAGATATCTTCGAAAACGTATACGTTCGTTTGAAACGATTGGAGCTTATATAGAAATTTTAAATTTGTTCAAGACGGCCTTTATTGGTCTGTACGACCCATATTGAGTCAAATCAATGTCTTTTTATGTCAGTAGTGTCAGTGTTGAAAAAGCAAGGCGGGCTATACTGGTCAGTACGGGCCGTTTTGCTTCAAATCATTGTCCTATGTTTCATGGAATGTCTGTATGATGAATGACACGGGCTGTACTGACCAGTACGGCCCGTCTTGCTCGTAATCATTGTTATAGGTTGTCAGGAGAATGTTTGACCGAGGACTGAGACGGGCCGTATTGGGCAGTACAGGCCGTCTTAATGATGTATTTTTTAAAAATGGGGTGTTAATTTAACACAACCCTTTTTCAATTATCAAGCTTTCAAATAGAAAATTATATAAAACAAAGCGACAGAAAACGTTATTAAGTTTTATAAAATTACAGATCGGCAGTAATTTCATCCTTTTATCAAATAAATTGTTGTAGATTACGTCATTTAAGCTACACTTTATCATCTTTAAATTAAAAAAAAAATAACCAAAATGACAACATTGGTTAGGATGAAAAATGAATCCTTTTTCTATAGAAAGTATATAGCTTTTCTATGATCCAGTAAATGTAGCTCAAGTGGTAAAAGCTCCTGCCTTTCAAATGGAAGGTCAGTGGTTCGATCCTCTCTGGGAGCATTTAATGGATATTCAGGTGATGGAACGAATCTGGGCTTTATCCCAGGTTCGGACTTAATGGAGGGCGAGGGTTTACGGATTCAATCTGATTCCCGCGCATCTGGGGGGCACAATGACCCACATCGGAGATTGGAGTAATACGATCTTGGCTATCACTCACTAGGAAACTGAAGATAGCACGCTGGGTTAGTTTAACTGCCGTTCAAAAAAAATATAGCTTTTCTATGATGATGCATTTTTCTGGGCAAACAACAAGTTAGATGAAAAAAACCTGAAGTTACCGACTAGACAATTTATCAGAAGCAAAGTAAAGAAAATCAGGACACATTAATAAAACATATAATAAAACATATCGCAACTGCTGCTATTTCAATGACTAACCATAAAATTCAGAAACTCGACGTAGACACATGTCACAAAGGTCTTTGTTTAACTCAATTATCCTGTTGCTATTCTTCTTTTTTAAGTTAATCTTTTTAGTTTTGAATTTGGTGATTTTGGTTTACGATGATAATATATATATATATATATATATATATATATATATATATATATATAGGGTATGGATAATTTGAAAACCATTTTTTATTGTGAAAACCCAGCAAACTGCTGTGTAAAACATACGTAACACAACTAAAAAAAGAAAATTTGTAAAACATACGTAAAAACGTTCAGCGTTTACGTCAGATGTGACTCAGTATTACGTATGTTTTACAACGTAAAAAAACTTATAAAATATTTGTTTAAAAATATTCTTTCGACGCTTTTTTTTTTTTTTTTTTTATAAAAATGTTCCAAATAATGTTACAAACCTGTAAAAAAAATATAAAAAAAATGCGTTCGTTTTACATGAGTTTTCATGATTTTCTCACTAAATAAGGTTTTCATTTTATTAATCCCCTATATATATATATATACTTTCACAATACTTGTTATGTTCTATAGTTTATACTAAAACAACAATATTAAGAATGATGTGATAACAACACTTGTTTCTAGAGTCTAACAAAATCTTAGTCATGTTTTGGTGAAGTATTCGACACAGTGGCAATATGAGGGCATTTAAAAATTTTATCTAATTTGACTTTTCTATTTCTATTGTGCCCCTAAACGCCTTTCATAACATACTTCATACTTGCAACATCATTATCACAATCAAAACTAAGACATGATTTTTATTCAGGAAAAATATAAGTGCTCTTATATATTTAGAAAATTATTGTTTTTATTTAATTTCCTACATGTGAATGTGTGTATATATTTGGAAAAATTACAAAAATGTCCATTTGATAAGGTTTTCTTTCATAACATCAATTTGACTTTTTCATGCATCAAAATGTCCATATCTTTTACGGGCTCCGGTTCCTATAAGTATACAGGCGTCTGCCTACATAGCCAATCACACAAAGCTTGCCGCACATTATACGGGTGTTGGCGTCTGTATAGGACACAAAGCTTTGTTTGGTTGCCTATATAGGCGGACGTCTACACACTCACAGGCGCCAACGCTTGTAATAGGATGGATATTTGAAAGTCAAATAGACATTTTAAAGAAAAAACTAGGTCAAATAGCTATTTTGAGAATTTTCCATATGTGGGGAGGGAGGGAGGGAGGGAGGGGGGGTTGTACATTAAATATACTTGTATTATGTTTTAGGTGAATTAACAGGATTTTTACAACAATAATAGTAAACAAATGATAGTGATGCATATACTTTTATTTATCAAAGAATATAGACAATGATACAACTAATAAGTGTTTAAATATTATCTTTGAAAATTTTTGTTTATATAAAATCGTATCAACCGTGTTTTTTATACATATTTTATAATTAAATTACTTTGTGAAAATCGACTAGGATTTTTATGTTAATAGATAGCGTTGATTTAACATGTGAGAAAAGCAAAAGGTCTCGTAATATGTGTTATATATATAGGGAAGTGATCTATTGTTAACCTTAACAATAACCCATTAACCTTACCATATTTAATGATCAAATTACAAGATGATTATCTAATGGTTGATATTAAATTATAATATAATAATGTAATTGATTTGAAAGAAAAGGGAATAATAGTATTAATGTAATTTGCTATATTAAATATTTTACCCAATCTTTTTTTATACATCCATAACTTTTTTACACTATAATATTTTTTTATAAAAATTGCACCATTTTACTCGTCTTTTTTCTCTTTAATTCCGTTATACTCTTGACTATGCTTTTTTTTTATTTTTTTCGGATGTTCGTATTTACACCAATGTAACAAGTATAAAACTAACAAATTATTTGTAACGAGTTGTAACGAATTTGGGTTTACATTATTGTATAATAAATAGGGGTTAAGTTTAAGAGTGTAAACGAGCCAAGCCGATCTTGAGCTCGTTAATTACATTATATTCTTGACTAGTTTTTTATTTTTTCGGGATGCTCGTTAGTTACGTTATATTCTTGCTTTTGTAACGAATTTTGGTTTTTAAAGTACTAAAATGTATTTACAATCTTGTAATATAATTTTTAAAGTATGAAAATGTATTTACAATCTTGTAGATATATCGAATTTTGGTTTTTATCAACAAAATGTTATAGTATTTTTTTTAAAGTATTAAAACGTATTACAATTTAGTAGATATAACAAATTTTGGTTTTATCAACAAAATGTTATAGTATTTTTTTTAAAGTATTAAAATGTATTTACAATCTTGTAAATATAACGAATTTTGGTTTTTATTAACAAAATGTTATAATATTTTTTAAAGTATTAAAATATATTTACAATCTTGTAGATATAATTTTTTTAAAGTATTAAAACGTATTAAAATCTTGTATACATAACGAATTTTGGTTTTTATCAACAAAATGTTATATTTTTTTTTATAGTATTAAAATTTATTTACAATCTTGTAGATATAATTTTTTTATAGTATTAAAATGTATTTACAATCTTGTAGATATAATTTTTTATAATATTAACATGTATTTACAATCTTGTAGATATAACGAATTTTGGAGCATACGGAAAAAATAAAAAAACCAAGTCAAGAATATAACGTAATTAACTAGCTCGGAATCGGCTTGGCTCGTTTACACTCTTAAACGTAAACCCTATTTATTCTACAACAATGTAAACCCAAATTCGTTACAACTCGTTACAAATAATTTGTTATTTTTATACTTGTTACATTGGTGTAAATACGAACATCCGAAAAAAAATAAAAAAAACCTAGTCATGACTATAACGGAATTAAATAGAAAAATAAGACGAGTAAAATGGTGCAATTTTTATAAAAAAATATTATAGTATAAAAAAGTTATGGATGTATAAAAAAAGAGGGAGTAAGTTAGTACATAAAACAAATTACTAATGTACCCTTATCAAATAATAAAAGAAAAATCGATGTGTTTATTTCTGATTGGGTAAAGAGAGTTAATGAGTTATTGCTCTAAGTGTGAGTTAGTATTTGATCACATTCATATATATATCTTCTTGCATAAATTATGTGTAAAGAAATATATAACAAGAATTGAATCATAAAACTTAATTAGATAAAACGTAAATGAATAATCATTTTCTTCGTTAGCTAAATTATTTCAATTATATAATTTTTTTCTGATTTTTGATTTCGTCACGTAAGTGACTAGTGTTGTTTTCTTTTAATTACTTTTTGGTATGGTAACGATGACGATAAGGACAAATTTATTTACTGATTATGAGGATAAAGATACCACTAATAACATAACCGTAGTAGGCTACGATCACATGATTACTAAAAACAGATATCACGCATACCACGTTTTATTATATTTCCTTATTTTTTATTTAAATTAATAACCTGAATATCATGTATTAACGTTTTATAATATTTAATTTTTAAAATCTGATTTCCATAAATTTAAATTTGAAACTTAGCCATTTTTTCTCTACAAAATATGCATTTAAACGTCAACAGTGACAAATAGAAACTTGTTGGAGACCAGATAAATATCAGTGTTGTAAAAATCGGCCTAGACGGCCGCTTAGCGATAGGCGGTCTCCAATTGTGTCGATTTAGCCCTAGGCGGTGCCTAGTCGTTAAGCGGTGCTAGGCGGCCTAGGCGGGGCCTAGTCAGCCTAATCAGCCTAGTTAGTTTTATTTTTTTTAATTTTTTATTTTTACTTTTTTCGGATAAAAATGACTAGATCTATGATTATTTGGGACATTTTTCAACCAAAAATACTTAACATGTCTCTAAAACATCGAATCTAACATATTAAACATCGAATACAACCACTTAACATCGACATTCATCTCTAAACTTTAAGCTCTGTGTTTAAGTTTGAACTTTAAAGTGCTTGACTTAGTATGTTTAAGTTTATTTTTTAAATTATTTGAAGTGTTATATTGAATTATTGATATTGATGTGTTTATATAATATATATTTGTAAAAATACATATAAAATTTCCAATCCGCCTACCGCCGATTAATCCCGATTAATCCCTAAGTGAGACCTCGCCGCCTGACTAGCACCTAGCGACTTTTACAAACATGATAAATATAATCACAATGATATAAATAGTTATTTAAGATTAAAAAAAATATCATATATATAACTTAACTCTTGGTTTCAATCATCAGGGGCCGGTGAGTGCAGTGAAAACCCAAAAAAATTTAATATGGAGGTCTGAATTTTTTTTTGTAGGCAAATATATATCGTTAACTATTTCATGTTTTTTGAACAGGTTCTAATCAGGTCGGTCGGATTTCACAAAAAAAATTGATAAAAATAAATTAAATCAAAAATAAATAATAAAAGTGACTTAAATCATCATCTTATTGATTATAATGATATGATAAAGCTATTTTTTTAGACAAGAGTCAATAGAATATTATTCAAATCAACAAATTCAAGATTCAATAAGGTGAAGGTTTAATTTTTCTTATGAAAAATTGTTTCGTATTACCTAAATATAAAAAATTACACCTAAATCATCTAAAATTCTTATCATACTAACATGTCTCAGCTTTTAAAGTTATGTCATGAACACTCAATATATAAACTATGGTTGTTGTGATGTGAATAATAGCAATGTAGACTGATATGTTACTATTCCAATCTATTTTTAGGAGGGAATCGAACGTCAATTCTAATAATCAAATTCAGTCGCTCAATATACAAATTAAGTCTTCTTATTTTTTTAAGTGGGTTTTTAGTGATTGGGTATTGAGTTGAATCGTTAACTGCTAATTAGCTTTCATCACAGGTATTGCATATTGTGTTATTTGGGTGTTAGTTTTAGTTTAAAAACTGATTTTAAATTATACTTCATCAGGGTCGTCAAATTATCATGGGGTCATGAAAAAATTTCTAAGGGTCAACCGAGATCAAATCGTATACATACATGTAAAAATACAAAGTTTATAGGGTTCGATCAACCACAAAATTAGGTATTGAGGGTATGAATTTTTTCACGATATGATATGCATAAACATAGTATACACATTTATGCAATATGTTGTTTCTTATGGTCTAAACCTTAACCTTAAAATCACTTAATAACAATTTTGTCATTTGTTTCGAATATATGTCCTCTTCTTTAAGATAAAAAAATCGACTTCAAATAATATTCTATAGGTTATATTTATACATTCCATAACAACATATATAACAAAAATTTAATAATTTTTATGTCTTTTTACTTCATTTTTTTAACACCATTTTCTTCTTATTTAATAACAATCTTTAACTATTACATCTATTTTTAACGTCAAATAATAACAAGTGACTACAAAATTGTATTTTATTATACGTTTAGAAATAATAAAAAGAAATATCCTATATATTCTTTCTTTTATTTGGTGGGATCAAATTAACGTCAATCATTTTAATATACAGAGATAACCAAATTTGGTTTATTATGTTTTGTCTAAATAAAGCCAATAATCGAGAAAAGTGATTCAACTTTTTGTGAGGTTGTTTGGTATTTATGATATGGACAAAATTGATCATTTGTCTTCATGACCCTTACATGTGAAAGAATTGGTCATTTTTGTACTTTTTTATTATTATCTTTTTGATATTTTAACTATGGTCATAATATAACTAAACAAACTTATGAATTATATGTATTAAATAAATTATAGAATAAAAAATGTATGTATTTACATAGCTAGAAAATATAATAATTAAATTTATTTAAATATTTAAAAAAAATATTTTTAATATTATTATTACTTTGCAAGTACAAAAAAAAACGTTAGATAATAACATACCGTATCTCAGTTAATTAATAATAATATATTTTCTTTAAAGATAGAGAAATATGTAATTGACTAGTTTATTTGGAAAGAGAAATATCTTTTAAAAAGAAGATATATGGAATTGACTTTTTACTTGGATATATATATATATATATATACTAGGTAAAATCCCGTGTATTACACGGGTTGAAAACTGAAATTTATATACTTTGTAAGAAAATTTATTTTAAATAACTTGTTTTTTAAGAAAACTTATTTTTACAGAACTTTTATTTTTTCTGAAACTACAAATTTAAAATAATTCTTATTTAAAAAAAATCATTTTTAGAAAATTTTCATATTTTGTAAACTTTGTTTAAGTGTGCTTTTTAATAAAAAAAGATTTCATTTTTTATTTGTTAGAACTATTTTATAATATGAAAAAATGTATATAAAGTCATTAGCCATTAGATTTAAAATTTTTTAATAAATTAATTAAAGAATATAATTATAATTATTATTGAATATGAGAGAGAAAGATTGTAAAGGTTAAAAAATGACATGTGGCAATAATAGCCTAATAAATTGACATGTGGTAAAAAATTTAGTCTTTTATTAGAGAGTATAGATATATATATACACACACACTAGGTTATAAACCCGTGTAGTATACGTGTTTGCAAATAAAAAATAATGTGATTTTATAGTTATGTCTTCATAAATTTACATAATTAAAATAATTTTATTATATCTTTTTAAATTTACATAATTATTTTAATACTAATAATATTAGTTATACCTTTTTTGTTAGAAAAACTTTTTTAAGATAAAAAATTTATAAAAAAAATGTTCTTAAAACTATATTAAACATAGATGTATTAAACATTTACATAGGTTCAATATTTGAATTTTAAAATTATTTGTTTAAAATAACATAATATGTATCTTTTGAACACGTTTTATAAAAAATTAAATAATTAATTCATAATTTAATCAAATTATTACTAAGTTAAATAAAATCATTAATATTTAATAAGAGAGAGAAGGCAAAAAATCAAAATTTAATAAAAATATGGCATAAAAATATTTATGATGAAAGAGAGGCGGGAAAAAAGCTTTAAGTGGTATAGAATGATGACATGTGGCATAACAAAACTTTTATTTATTATATAGTATATTATAAATATATATATAGGGGATGGTTCAATTGTAAACCTCTTTCTTATTGCGATAACCCATTAACTCTGACCAAATCAACCCAAATCTTTGGGTTTTTTTCATGGTTGTTATTATACATAAATAAGGGGGTTTCTTTTTTGTGTTTTTACTATTTTATCACCGTTTAAAATTTAAAACAAGTGTAAGTTGGCGTTACACTGCTTACATCAGATAATGTAACGCAAACTTGCAATTGTTTTAAATTATAAATGGTGATGAATTAACAAAAACAAAAAAAGAAACCCCTTATTTATGTATAATAAAGGCAATGAAAAAAAATTCAAAGATTTGGGTTGATTTGGTCAAAGTTAATGGGTTATCGCAATTAGGAAGGGTTAACATTTGATCCTTTCCTTATATATATATATATATATATATATATATATATATATATATATAGGGTTTGAATCCTTTGAAAACCCGATCTTAAAGAGAAAACCCTTAAACCCTACATGGACTGTTAGATCAAAGTTATTTTAGATTTTAATTAATTAATCAGAAAAAACATGTGGTCCACAATTAAAGGTGAATATTTTATTGGAGTTTTTAAGAGTAAATTTACTATTTTACCCTTTAAGGGGTATAATTGACTTTGTCTTTTTTTTCTCCTCTCTCCTCTCTCATCTCTCCTCTCTCCTCTCTCTCCACTCTCCTCTATATATATAATTTATATATTTAATTTTCCAGAATACTACACATGTGTAGTGTTTTATTTTTTGGTTAAAAAATTATTTTTTTAAATATTACAACTACAAAAATGTATAATTTTCATACAAAAAAAGTCATATTTTATTAAAAAACAAAAAATATGCGCATTATAGGTATTGCTTTACAAGGTGTACTTTATGCACTAAAATTGGTACATTTTTTATACTACACATGTGTACTTTTTCAGATTTTATAGGTGTTGCTTGACAAGGTGTACTTTAGGCAGTAAAATTTGTACATTTTTAAAACTACACATGTGTAGTTTTCAGATATCATAGATGTTTGCTTGGCGAAGTATACTTTACGTAGTAAAACTTATACATGTTTATTGCTACACATGTGTAGTTTTTCAGATCTTATAGTAGTGTTTAGATCAAGTGTATTGTTTGTTGTAAAATTTGTACATTTTTATTTTACACATGTGTAGTGTTTTATTTTATATAATGACTTTTTTAAAAACATGTGGTCCACATTTTTATTTTTTGTTTGTTAAAAAAAATAATGACTTTTTTTTGTATGAAAATATACATTTTTGTAGTTGTAATATTTTAAAAAATATTTTTTAACCAAAAAAAAAAAACACTACACATGTGTAGTATTCTGAAAAATAAAATATATAAATTATATATATATAGAGAGGAGAGAGGAGAGAGGAGAGATGAGAGAGAAGAAAAAAAAAGAGAGAGGAGAGAGGAGAGAGAATCTGGTTAATTAATGAAGAGAGATGAGAGGGGAGAGAATTTGGTTAATTAATGAAGAGAGAGGATATTAGTGATAATACCATTATAGCCTTTTTATTTTATTAATTGAAATATAAAATAAGTTTGATCTAAGGGTTGAGATTGAGTTTAAGGGTTTTCTCTTTAAGATCGGGTTTTCATTTGATTCAAATCCTATATATATATATGTACGTTAATACTAATATATATAGGGGACGGTTAACGTACATATTAGTATTAACATGCTAAACGTAGGAAGCCACAAGATCGCGCCATGTGTCATATGAACGAAGGGCATTATCGTCCTTATAAAATTACAGACTGTGATTTATAAAATTACAGACTGACATTTAACACCCATAATTACAGACCACCGGGATAATCACGGACCAATAATTACGTACCACGTTATATAACAATCACAAATCGTATTTTAACACATATAATCAAGGACAAAACGTATAATCACAGACCAATAATCACGGATCACGTTATATGAAAATCACAAACCGTTATTTAACATGTATCATCAAAGGATCAACTACATAATTACGTACCAATAATTACGTACCAAACATAAAAATCACGAACCACGTAAAAAAAATTTTAAAAAACTATAACAATACTATACTCAAATTAAAGAGAATAAAATTCTCAATTTTATGGGGTAATTTTTTAAAAAAATAATAAAACATGTAAAAGTTATTTAATTTTTAAAAAACGAGTGAAACTTGTTGTAAATAGAAAATGTGGTTGTTCCTCTTTTGCCCTTCCAGTTATATTTTACCCTTATTTTGTGGAGAAAGTTGTATAAAGTGGGGACTACTAGATCTTGTCCATTGATTATTTGATCAAAGTGTTCAGAATTCATCCTACGTTTAGTACGTTAACATTAACATGTATTATATATATATAATGAATGATATTAGGAAGAAAAAATATTAAATGCCCTAAAATACCTTAATTAACTTTGGTACATTAGGACAATAATTTCCACTTGGTGTACATTTTCCAATTTTGCTCATAATAAACAAAAATGTCGGCCTATTTAGGCACCATATAATTATAAATTAACACCACTACCTAATTATATGGGCCATATATGTTTATACGGGTCATATAAAATGTTGTTATACAGCTCGTACATACCTATATGACAAAAGCTTAAAATAGAAACGTTGTGCTTACTTCTTTCTTGTGTACTTGAAAAACATGCTTAAAATAGTCAATTACAAAAGTAATTGGTGAGCTCACAAATTTGATGACTGGAATAAAAAATGTTTAAAATATAAACAATATGACATCTGATTATAACTTTCAACAACCAAGCCTATGACTGCAACGTGCCCCATCGAGACTACCTTGTAACAAGTAATTGTAGTTTTATGCATTTATTGACGTAAAGAGTATGTAACAATGTCTTGGTTTGGCGCGACCAAACTATGAATGGGGGTATTAGCCCAATACTATCTACATTGTGACAATTCGGCAATTTCGGGTTAACCCCGTTAACTGAAAACTAACAGAAAAGCCATGAAATCACATAACACCAAACCTGAGGGGTTAGAATTAAACAAAATCAAGTTCCAAGTGTTTAAATTGCAAGGATTAATTTTGTAATTGGGCCAAACCATGAAATTTTGACTTTAAGGAGTCAAAATTCGGTTTATATGCAATTGAAATTAAATTCCATGATTACACAAGGTTATAATCGAATTAAACCTGATTAATCATCACATTTATGATTGCTAACAACGGTTATACGTTACTAGAACGATTTATCATTGTATTAAACTCAAAATGATCCCAAAGGTTGAAACTGTTACTTGCATCACTACAATTCGCAAAATTCGAGCAAAACACTCCCAATTGAACCCACAGAAGCCTCATTCGGCACCTTTAGGATCCTTTGTAAACACCAATTTGTTTTCAGAATTGCGGGATCGAAGAATCGACTTGGGGTTGGCCGAAATTGAAGCCATAAGTTGAGCATCATCAATTCTGTATCAAAACAGGTTAGTAATCCATCCTACATTCTCTAAATAGACTGACTAAGAGTAATCCTATCTCAATTTCGACTGAAAACATCGAAATATAGAATTTTAAGTCTAGGGTTCTTCATTTAAACCGAATTGGGGGTTTAAGAGTAATCGAATATAAAAATCAAATTGATTTATGCAGGGAGTTTCGTGATAGCATATTAAAAGAAAATCCTAAATCAATTTCATATCACAATTTCGATTTAACCGATTTCGAATTCTAGGGTTTGTATGTAAAAATGTTTTGGGGTTTTCTATTGAAAGGTGTTCAAAAATCAAATTAAAAGTTGCTGTTAGTTCCAGAATAGTCCGAATAAGAAGAAACATATGTTAATTTTGAGTCATAGCATCGAATTGTATGAAGTCGATCAATTAGGGTTCTTAGAGGAACCGATTTGGGGGTTTCTTGCTTGAACAGTTTACTAATCGAATTCAAGCACATGGTTAGTTTCAGAAGATGTCGATTAAGGAAAAATACTTATCAATTTGGTGATTTAACAACGAGTGGTATGGATTCAATAGTTAGGGTTCTAAGCTTAAACGATTTTGGGGGAAATAATACTGATAGATATAAGAATCGAATTAACTGTTATAGACACATTAAAAACAAAGTTATAAACAAAATCCCTAAGTTAATTTAGCCAAACAACAATGAATTGAAAGACTTTGATTTCTAGGGCTTGTTATGATAAACGATTTGGGGATTTCATATCAAACGAGTTTGATTGTCAAATTAATCATTACAGACATGTTCGAAATATCAAGTCCAATGAAAACCCTATGTATTCGAGTATTTTTTAGTTCAAATTCGAAGATATTGAGCCGAGCTTTAGTTCGGTTGAAACCGAGCACATTTGGGATTGATTAGAGGTAAACGATTAATAGATGATCGAATTAGAACCACCTGTAGGTACGCCTAAGTATCTGAAACCATAGCCCCATGGTGTTGATGTCGGTTGGGTTTGAATCGGGTCTCAATTGGAGCCTTGTTGGTTCGGTTATTACTAAACAAAGGGAACCGGGTTTCTCAAAGTTTAAAGTAATTAAATTCCAAGTTCTTATGCAAATGATCAGTTAGACTAGATGGTGAGATGGGTCTGTTGTATCCGGGAGGTCACAGGTTCGAACCTGTGCCTCACTGGTTTTTGATATTTAGACCAAATTTTAGTATTTTGGTCATAATTTACTCGTTTTAACTCCGATTTGACTCGTTCGAATTGCGTTAGAACCAGAATTATATTCCAAACATATTAGAATATTAAATTTCACATTTTAACACGAAAACGTAATCGCGTATGATTACGCTTGTTTAAATAAAATCATAATCAATGATGTGATTTTATTAAACTATTTTAAAGTCACGCGTACTCTCGTATGCATATTTCTAACAAGTCAAACATACGTGTGTTGACACGTATGTGATTTCAAGCACAAAACGACATTCCGAATAACACTAGGTTATTGTTAAAACACAGGTTCTTCGTAAGAGGACCTTCTACGCGAGTACACGTGTTTGATCATTCTGCTACAATCAAAGGTGCGTACACGGCCCCTTTCTTATTTTAACTGTTTTGGGGGAGAAAATATGTGCAACAAACACTTTTAGATACATATCACTTGCATGAGTTAGCTGTTTACATTGAGTGCAAACATAGCATTACAAGTCCTTACATTTCGAACCGTTTAATTTGCCGTAGTGCAAAGCGTGGTAGTTGGAAATAGATCTATTAGGTTTGACAAACCTCACTTGGTAGATGGGATCTACGCAAGTGTTTGACTGACCAAACACACATTACTATTGTTTGTGCTAGACAATAGTGGCAAGGCAAAACATGCGTTAGCATGCAACAGTCAGCTTCGGTGTCGACCACTTATGTAAATAGTATATATGACTAGCTATCATGACGATGCATGTGTGATTATGTTATCTGCAAACATTTTATTCAAACTATTGTTTCAAACAATTGTGAATGCTTAAACCTGTGTAATGCACCAACCTTTGTGTTGACTTGATTTACATGTTTTCTCAGGACGTTAAAGTACACAAGCAAACAAGCATGGACTAGGAGATCGAGTCGCATGCACATTTTACATTTCAGTTACTTGGATTTGAACATTTGAAACTTTGCATTGTAATTTACAGTTTTCAAACAGTTATATTTGTTTTGTTTTAAAAACGCTTCCGCAACGTTTGAACTTTGATATTACAATTTTAGACCAAAGTGTGTTTTGAAATTCATATAGAGGTCTTCGTTATGTCTAATGATCTGAGATCCTGGTAAACGGTATGATTCCGTTAGTTGAAAATTTGGGGGTGTGGCAGATTGGTATCAAAGCCATTGGTTATATCGAACTAGGTTTGCATTTGTAGACTTAGACTATAACTGTTAGACATTAGACACGCATACTTACACATATCACTTAGAAATTACATATGGCATTATGTAATAGACTTGCTTACACATTCCATGACACTGCACTTACATATGGTATTATGTAACAGATATGGCATCTTCATCATCAGCACCATACATACACATTATTGATTCGGAGGATGAGGAGCCGGTAGCTCCAGTACCACCATCATCACCAGCACCACCTATCCCATCTCCTCCACCATCTGAGAGGGATGATTCCGACCCTGAGGAGGATCCGGAGGAGGATCCGGAGGAGGAACCAGCTGAGGATACTCAGTAGATTCCTGCTGAGGGACCTTCTACTCATACACCACCTGCATTGGATGTTCCTGAGCCTAAGAGGCAACGGACTGATTCAGAGGAGATTGCCCAACTACGTCAGGACTTGTACTGGGCAAATGATAGGATTGAGTACAATGTTCGGGAACTCTGGGATGCGAATGAAAGATACGATAACCTTTACAACTTGGTTAATGGGATGCGAAATGAGATCATCCAGTTGACTGATCTTCTCCAAGCTTCTGAGAACCGAGCTGAGATTCTGGAACGCAGACTTGTAGCCTTGGAAGATTTGGTGGTCTCGGAGGATGAAGAAGAGGATGAAGAGGAGGAAGGGGAGGAACCAGCACCAGCTGTTGATTCTGATCCTGAATCCACTATTGATGATCCAAAGGACTGATTTAGTTAAACTTATTAGGGGCGGGTTGTGTCCCTACATTAGATGTTTGGAAAACTTATGTTTTGATTTCGAAAAGTATTGTACTCAAATCGGATTTTTATCTATTGAAAACTATTACTTATTGCCAACAGTTGTGTTGATTTCTACATTACATGGTTGTTGTTTGTTGTATTGTTTACACATGTCACATTGGACTTTGATAACACTCTAACATTTCTTTTAACTAGGAAGATAATGGCCGGTGAGAACGTACAGATGACAGTTGCTGAGCTCAATGAGCTGATCAATAACAGAGTCGCGGAGGCAATCGCGAACTACACACAGACACACACTACAGGGCCACATGGTCCAGCAGGGGGATTGGTGAACCCACAGGCGTGCACGTTCAAGATGTTCTTGGACTGTAATCCACATAACTTCAAAGGATCGGAGGGAGCCATTGGACTCCTACGATGGATTGAAAAAGCCGAATCAGTTTTTGAGATGTGTAACTGTCCTGAGGAGAATAAGGTTAAGTATGCCACTGGAACTTTGGAAGGTCCGGCATTGACTTGGTGGAACTCGAATGTTCAGACTTTGGGATTGGGTGAGGCCAATGCCCTAACTTGGAATGGTTTCAAGACCTTGTTGCAAGAGGAGTACTATCCTCGTAGTGAAAAGCAGAAACTGGAGGAGGAGTATTGGCACCTTAAGATGGTGGGGTCAAACATCGAGGAGTATACGACTCGGTCACATGAACTGGCCAGACTTCTACCACACATGGCTACTCCAGCCAGTAAGTGGATAGAGAGGTACATCGGGGGATTGGTGCCTCAAATCCAGGGATTGGTCACTTCTGCAAATCCTACAACGATTCAGCAAGCTGTTCGTTTAGCGCACCAACTGACTGATCAGGCAGTGTTACAGGGGACTCTGCCTAAACGAACATCAGCTACTAAGGTAGGTGACCACAAGAGGAAGTGGGAAAACAGTAACTCTAAGAATTTCAACCAACAACCTTTTCAGCAGAATCGAAGGCAGGATTCAAATAAGTCTTATCACAACTCGAACAGTGGTCAGCAGTCATCATCATCAGGGGGTTATATTGGTAAACATCCAAAGTGCAACAGGTGTGGATTTCATTATGCAGGAAATCAGTGTGATAAAATTAAGTGTCAACGGTGTGGTAAAGTTGGACATGCAGCTAAGGATTGCCGCGGAGAGCTGCAAAAAAATTCCAACAATCAAAATAACAATCAGAACAACGCACCGAAGGGGTGTTTTGAGTGTGGTAAGATGGGACACTATAAAAGGGATTGCCCACAACTCAAGAAAGGCGGGGTTAACGATGCAAATGGCAACGGCAACGGCAACGACAATGGCACCAATAACAACAACAATAACAACAACATTGGTGCTAGGGGGCAGGGCGTTTGTGATTGGAGGACGTCAAGCACGGGAGGATCCCAACATTGTTACGGGTACGTTCCTCTTAAATAATCACTATGCCTCTATGTTATTTGACACTGGTGCAGACCAGAGTTTTGTATCTAGTTCACTTTCTAAGTTGCTAAATGTTAGTCCCACTGCCTTAGATAATCCATACATTGTAGAATTAGCTGATGGCAAGTTAATTGTAGTGGAACATATTCTTAAGGGATGTATCCTTGATTTGATGGGTCAAACATTAGAAATTGACCTTATGCCTATTGCTCTAGGCAGTTTTGATGTAGTCATTGGCATGGACTGGTTGTCCAAAAACCAGGCTGAAATAGTGTGCCATGAAAAGATTGTTCGTATACCTCTTCCGCATGGAGAGACATTGTATGTACAAGGCGAGAAGAGCAGTACGCCACTGCGTCTCATATCTTGTATGAAAGCACACAAATGTCTGCGTAAAGGTCATACGGCAGTTATAGCACTTATAACTGAAAAGCCAGTAGCTGAGAAGAAGATTGAAGACATACCAGTAGTTTGTGAATTTCCGGAAGTATTTCTAGAAGACTTACCGGGATTACCGCCTATCAGACAGGTGGAATTCCGAATCGACCTTATACCGGATGCAGCACCGATAGCTAGGGCGCCTTATCGACTTGCACCTTCTGAGATGCAAGAGTTATCTACACAACTGCAAGAGTTGTTAGATAAGGGCTTTATACGACCTAGTTTTTTGCCATGGGGAGCTCCAGTCTTATTTGTCAAGAAAAAGGACGGGACTTTCCGTATGTGTATCGATTACTGGGAACTGAACAAGGTTACTATCAAAAACCGGTATCCGTTACCTAGGATTGACGATCTGTTTGATCAATTGCAAGGTTCGAGTTACTACTCGAAGATTGATCTCAGATCGGGTTATCATCAACTCAGAGTTCAAGAAGAAGATATTCCGAAGACAGCATTCAGGACGCGCTATGGCCATTATGAGTTCTTGGTCATGCCATTTGGGTTGACAAACGCTCCAGCCGTATTCATGGATCTCATGAATCGTGTTTGTAAACCTTATCTTGATAAGTTTGTCATTGTTTTCATTGATGACATTCTCATCTATTCCCAAACCGAGGAGGAGCATGCTGAACATCTCCGATTGCTACTAGAGTTATTGAAACAAGAACAACTGTACGCTAAGTTCTCGAAATGTGACCTCTGGATGCGAGAAGTACAATTCTTGGGTCATATAGTTAATGAAAAGGGGATACATGTTGATCTAGCGAAGATTGAAGCGATTAAGAATTGGGAAGCACCAAAGACGCCTACTGAGGTACGACAATTCCTTGGTTTGGCGGGTTATTACCGAAGATTCATTGAGGGATTCTCAAAGATCGCTCAACCACTTACAGCTCTTACGCACAAGGGAACAAAGTATAACTGGACAGATAAACAGGAAGCTGCATTCCATTTATTGAAACGGAAACTCTGCAGTGCACCGATTCTGTCCTTACCGGAAGGGACAGAAGACTTTGTGGTGTATTGTGATGCATCTGCACAGGGCTTGGATGTGTGTTGATGCAGCGTGATAAAGTGATTGCTTATGCTTCAAGGCAACTACGACCACACGAAAAGAATTACACTACACATGACTTGGAGTTAGGAGCGGTGGTTTTTGCTTTGAAGATTTGGAGGCATTACCTATATGGAACCAAGTGTACCATTTACACTAATCATAAGAGTTTGCAACATATCTTTGATCAGAAGGAGCTTAATATGAGACAACGACGGTGGGTTGAGTTGTTGAACGACTACGAATGCGCGATTAAGTATCACCCGGGAAAAGCAAATGTGGTAGCTGATGCTTTAGCAGAAGAGAAAAGACAACATCAACAAGACGGGTTCGCGCATTTATGATGACGATACATACTGACTTACCTGACAAAGTACGTAGTGCTCAGCTGGGAGCCTTAGAAAAAGATAATTTGGTACATGAATCCTTACGAGGGATGGAAACACAATTGGATCTCAAGTCTGATGGAATTCGTTATTTCATTAATCGACTGTGGATACCTTTGTATGGAGGTTTAAGGGAACTCGTGATGGATGAAGCACACAAGTCTAGATATTCAGTCCATCCGGGAGCAGACAAGATGTGTCATGACTTGAAGGCACTGTATTGGTGGCCTCACATGAAAGCTGACATTGCTAGATACGTTAGCAAATGTTTGACTTGTTCAAAAGTCAAAGTTGAATACCAGAAACCATCTGGTTTGCTGCAACAACCAGAAATACCAATGTGGAAATGGGAACAGATTTCGATGGACTTCATTACTAAATTACCCCTACACCGAGTGGTTGTGATACGATATGGGTAATTGTCGATCGATTAACGAAATCTGCACATTTCTTAGCAATCAAGGAAACCGACAGATGAAGAAACTGACTCGTATTTACTTCAAGGAAGTGGTAGCACGACATGGCGTGCCAATTTCCATTATATCGGATCGGGATGCTCGATTTACTTCCAACTTTTGGAAATCACTTCATAAATCATTGGGAACTCGTTTGGATATGAGTACCGCATATCATCCACAGACTGACAGTCAGAGTGAACGTACGATTCAAACGCTCGAGGATATGTTACGAGCTTGTGTAATTGACTTTGGTGACAGCTGGGAAAATCACTTACCGTTAGTGGAATTCTCTTACAACAATAGTTATCATACAAGTATTCAGGCAGCACCGTTTGAAGCTTTGTATGGTCGTAAATGCCGTTCACCAGTTTGCTGGGCTGAAATTGGTGACAATCAAATAACAGGTCCTGAACTAGTGCACGAGACGAGAGAGAAGATAGTACAAATCCGGAACCGTATGGCAGCGTCCCGGGATCGACAGAAGAGTTACGCTGATAAACGTCGTAAGCTATTGGAATTTCAAGTAGGAGACCGAGTTCTTCTAAAGGTATCACGTTGGAAGGGTGTGATACGATTCGGCAAGCGAGGGAAGCTTAGCCCTCGATACGTAGGACCTTTTGAGATCCTGAAAAGGATTGGTCCGGTTGCGTATCAACTCAAATTACCGGATGAACTCAGTGGAGTTCATGATGTCTTTCATGTTTCAAACTTGAAGATATGTCTTTCTGATGAGACATTGATTGTACCACTGGAAGAAATACAAGTAGACGAACAATTACGATTCATTGAAGAACCAGCTGAAATCATGGACCGAGAGGTCAAACAACTCAAACAAAGCAAGATTCCGATAGTCAAAGTTCGGTGGAATTCAAGACGTGGTCCTGAATTCACATGGGAACGGGAAGACCAAATGATGAAGAAGTATCCTTATCTGTTCAAAACAACAACTACAAGCACTGGGAGCGCACGTTAAATTTCGGGACGAAATTTCCTTCAACAAGGGGATGACGTGATGCTTCACACATCAACAATTCAGATTCCAAACTGTAAGCACAAACACTTTATTCAATTGGTTTTGTTACAAACATTTGTGCTTCATTACATTTTATGTGCTACATTTCATATGTTACATGTTATGGTAGTACATGCATGATTAGTTACACACATTTTGCTATGTTCGAGGGTACATAGTACAAACAGTTGCAAACACTCACTATGTGCGAAGTTACACAACAAAGTATGATCAAACACAAACAGTCACAGTTAGGTGAACTAACTAGTGTACACGCAAACAGTTACATGGAACAATCACACTTAGTTGTGATGTTGCAAACATTGGATTTCGTGTGTAAGTACACACAAGCACACAGAATGATCAGACATCACACAAATATGTACAATTTAAACTTGCAAGTAGTTTCCTAACTACTTCTAACACTAAGCAATTTTCGGGACGAAAATTCCTTCAACAAGGGGATGATGTGACAATTCGGCAATTTCGGGTTAACCCCGTTAACTGAAAACTAACAGAAAAGCCATGAAATCACATAACACCACAAACCTGAGGGGTTAGAATTAAACAAAATCAATTCCAAGTGTTTAAATTGCAAGGATTAATTTTGTAATTGGGCCAAACCATGAAATTTTGACTTTAAGGAGTCAAAATTCGGTTTATATGCAATTGAAATTAAATTCCATGATTACACAAGGTTATAATCGAATTAAACCTGATTAATCATCACATTTATGATTGCTAACAACGGTTATACGTTACTAGAACGATTTATCATTGTATTAAACTCAAAATGATCCCAAAGGTTGAAACCGTTACTTGCATCACTACAATTCGCAAAATTCGAGCAAAACACTCCCAATTGAACCCACAGAAGCCTCATTCGGCACCTTTAGGATCCTTTGTAAACAACAATTTGTTTTCAGAAGTGCGGGATCGAAGAATCGACTTGGGGTTGGCCGAAATTGAAGCCATAAGTTGAGCATCATCAATTCTGTATCAAACAGGTTAGTAATCCATCCTACATTCTCTAAATATACCGACTAAGAGTAATCCTATCTCAATTTCGACTGAAAACATCGAAATATAGGATTTTAAGTCTAGGGTTCTTCATTTAAACCGAATTGGGGGTTTAAGAGTAATCGAATATAAAAATCAAATTGATTTATGCAGGGAGTTTCGTGATAGCATATTAAAAGAAAATCCTAAATCAATTTCATATCACAATTTCGATTTAACCGATTTCGAATTCTAGGGTTTGTATGTAAAAATGTTTTGGGGTTTTCTATTGAAAGGTGTTCAAAAATCAAATTAAAAGTTGCTGTTAGTTCCAGAATAGTCCGAATAAGAAGAAACATATGTTAATTTTGAGTCATAGCATCGAATTGTATGAAGTCGATCAATTAGGGTTCTTAGAGGAACAGATTTGGGGGTTCTTGCTTGAACAGTTTACTAATCGAATTCAAGCACATGGTTAGTTTCAGAAGATGTCGATTAAGGAAAAATACTTATCAATTTGGTGATTTAACAACGAGTGGTATGGATTCAATAGTTAGGGTTCTAAGCTTAAACGATTTTGGGGAAATAATACTGATAGATATAAGAATCGAATTAACTGTTATAGAACATTAAAAACAAAGTTATAAACGAAATCCCTAAGTTAATTTAGCCAAACAACAATGAATTGAAAGACTTTGATTTCTAGGGCTTGTTATGATAAACGATTTGGGGATTTCATATCAAACGAGTTTGATTGTCAAATAATCATTACAGACATGTTCGAAATATCAAGTCCAATGAAAACCCTATGTATTCGAGTATTTTTTAGTTCAAATTCGAAGATATTGAGCCGAGCTTTAGTTCGGTTGAAACCGAGCACATTTGGGATTGATTAGAGGTAAACGATTAATAGATGATCGAATTAGAACACCTGTAGGTACTAAGTATCTGAAACCATAGCCCCATGGTGTTGATGTCGGTTGGGTTGAATCGGGTCTCAATTGGAGCCTTGTTGGTTCGGTTATTACAAACAAAGGGAACCGGGTTTCTCAAAGTTTAAAGTAAAATTCCAAGTTCTTATGCAAATGATCAGTTAGACTAGATGGTGAGAGTGGGTCTGTTGTATCCGGGAGGTCACAGGTTCGAACCTGTGCCTCACTGGTTTTTGATATTTAGACCAAATTTTAGTATTTTGGTCATAATTTACTCGTTTTAACTCCGATTCGACTCGTTCGAATGCGTAGAACCAGAATTATATTCCGAACATATTAGAATATTAAATTTCACATTTTAACACGAAAA
>SZYD01002204.1:0-98183 GCA_009363875.1 Mikania micrantha | reverse complement strand
ACATATTAGTATTAACATGCTAAACGTAGGAAGCCACAGATCGCGCCATGTGTCATATGAACGAAGGGCATTATCGTCCTTATAAAATTACAGACTGTGATTTATAAAATTACAGACTGACATTAACACCCATAATTACAGACCACCGGGATAATCACGGACAATAATTACGTACCACGTTTTATATAACAATCACAAATCGTATTTTAACACATATAATCAAGGACAAAACGTATAATCACAGACCAATAATCACGGACCACGTATATGAAAATCACGGACCGTTATTTAACATGTATCATCAAAGGATCAACTACATAATTACGTACCAATAATTACGTACCAAACATAAAAATCACGAACCGCGTAAAAAAACCTTAAAAAAACTATAACAATACTATACTCAAATTAAAGAGAATAAAATTCTCAATTTTATGGGGTAATTTTTTTAAAAAAATAATAAAACATGTAAAAGTTATTTAATTTTAAAAAACGAGTGAAACTCGTTGTAAATAGAAAATTGTTGTTCCTCTTTTGCCCTTCCAGTTATATTTTACCCTTATTTTGTGGAGAAAGTTGTATAAAGTGGGGACCACTAGATCTTGTCCATTGATTATTTGATCAAAGGGTTCAGAATTCATCCTACGTTTAGTACGTTAACATTAACATGTATTATATATATTAATGATGATATTAGAAGAAAAAATATTAAATGCCCTAAAATACCTTAATTAACTTTGGTACATTAGGACAATAATTTCCACTAGGTGTACATTTTCCAATTTTGCTCATAATAAACAAAAATGTCGGCCTATTTAGGCACCATATAATTATAAATTAACACCACTACCTAATTATATGGGCCATATATGTTTATATGGGTCATATAAAATGTTGTTATACAGCTCGTACATACCTATATGACAAAAGCTTAAAATAGAAACGTTGTGCTTACTTCTTTCTTGTGTACTTGAAAAACATGCTTAAAATAGTCAATTACAAAAGTAATTGGTGAGCTCACAAGTTTGATGACTGGAATAAAAAATGTTTAAAATATAAACAATATGACATCTGATTATAACTTTCAACAACCAAGCCTATGACTGCAACGTGCCCCATCGAGACTACCTTGTAACAAGTAATTGTAGTTTTATGCATTTCTTGACGTAAAGAGTATGTAACAATGTCTCGGTTTGGCGCGACCAAACTATGAATGGGGGTATTAGCCCAATACTATCTACATTGTGACAATTCGGCAATTTCGGGTTAACCCCGTTAACTGAAAACTAACAGAAAAGCCATGAAATCACATAACACCAAACCTGAGGGGTTAGAATTAAACAAAATCAAGTTCCAAGTGTTTAAATTGCAAGGATTAATTTTGTAATTGGGCCAAACCATGAAATTTTGACTTTAAGGAGTCAAAATTCGGTTTATATGCAATTGAAATTAAATTCCATGATTACACAAGGTTATAATCGAATTAAACCTGATTAATCATCACATTTATGATTGCTAACAACGGTTATACGTTACTAGAACGATTTATCATTGTATTAAACTCAAAATGATCCCAAAGGTTGAAACCGTTACTTGCATCACTACAATTCGCAAAATTCGAGCAAAACACTCCCAATTGAACCCACAGAAGCCTCATTCGGCACCTTTAGGATCCTTTGTAAACAACAATTTGTTTTCAGAATTGCGGGATCTAAGAATCGACTTGGGGTTGGCCGAAATTGAAGCCATAAGTTGAGCATCATCAATTCTGTATCAAAACAGGTTAGTAATCCATCCTACATTCTCTAAATAGACTGACTAAGAGTAATCCTATCTCAATTTCGACTGAAAACATCGAAATATAGATTTTAAGTCTAGGGTTCTTCATTTAAACCGAATTGGGGGTTTAAGAGTAATCGAATATAAAAATCAAATTGATTTATGCAGGGAGTTTCGTGATAGCATATTAAAAGAAAATCCTAAATCAATTTCATATCACAATTTCGATTTAACCGATTTCGAATTCTAGGGTTTGTATGTAAAAATGTTTTGGGGTTTTCTATTGAAAGGTGTTCAAAAATCAAATTAAAAGTTGCTGTTAGTTCCAGAATAGTCCGAATAAGAAGAAACATATGTTAATTTTGAGTCATAGCATCGAATTGTATGAAGTCGATCAATTAGGGTTCTTAGAGGAACCGATTTGGGGGTTTCTTGCTTGAACAGTTTACTAATCGAATTCAAGCACATGGTTAGTTTCAGAAGATGTCGATTAAGGAAAAATACTTATCAATTTGGTGATTTAACAACGAGTGGTATGGATTCAATAGTTAGGGTTCTAAGCTTAAACGATTTTGGGGGAAATAATACTGATAGATATAAGAATCGAATTAACTGTTATAGACACATTAAAAACAAAGTTATAAACGAAATCCCTAAGTTAATTTAGCCAAACAACAATGAATTGAAAGACTTTGATTTCTAGGGCTTGTTATGATAAACGATTTGGGGATTTCATATCAAACGAGTTTGATTGTCAAATTAATCATTACAGACATGTTCGAAATATCAAGTCCAATGAAAACCCTATGTATTCGAGTATTTTTTAGTTCAAATTCGAAGATATTGAGCCGAGCTTTAGTTCGGTTGAAACCGAGCACATTTGGGATTGATTAGAGGTAAACGATTAATAGATGATCGAATTAGAACCACCTGTAGGTACGCCTAAGTATCTGAAACCATAGCCCCATGGTGTTGATGTCGGTTGGGTTTGAATCGGGTCTCAATTGGAGCCTTGTTGGTTCGGTTATTACTAAACAAAGGGAACCGGGTTTCTCAAAGTTTAAAGTAATTAAATTCCAAGTTCTTATGCAAATGATCAGTTAGACTAGATGGTGAGATGGGTCTGTTGTATCCGGGAGGTCACAGGTTCGAACCTGTGCCTCACTGGTTTTTGATATTTAGACCAAATTTTAGTATTTTGGTCATAATTTACTCGTTTTAACTCCGATTCGACTCGTTCGAATTGCGTTAGAACCAGAATTATATTCCGAACATATTAGAATATTAAATTTCACATTTTAACACGAAAACGTAATTGCGTATGATTACGCTTGTTTAAATAAAATCATAATCGATGATGTGATTTTATTAAACTATTTTAAAGTCACGCGTACTCTCGTATGCATATTTCTAACAAGTCAAACATACGTGTGTTGACACGTATGTGATTTCGAGCACAAAACGACATTCCGAATAACACTAGGTTATTGTTAAAACACAGGTTCTTCGTAAGAGGACCTTCTACGCGAGTACACGTGTTTGATCATTCTGCTACAATCAAAGGTGCGTACACGGCCCCTTTCTTATTTTAACTGTTTTGGGGGAGAAAACATGTGCAACAAACACTTTTAGATACATATCACTTGCATGAGTTAGCTGTTTACATTGAGTGCAAACATAGCATTACAAGTCCTTACATTTCGAACCGTTTAGTTTGCCGTAGTGCAAAGCGTGGTAGTTGGAAATAGATCTATTAGGTTTGACAAACCTCACTTGGTAGATGGGATCTACGCAAGTGTTTGACTGACCAAACACACATTACTATTGTTTGTGCTAGACAATAGTGGCAAGGCAAAACATGCGTTAGCATGCAACAGTCAGCTTCGGTGTCGACCACTTATGTAAATAGTATATATGACTAGCTATCATGACTATGCATGTGTGATTATGTTATCTGCAAACATTTTATTCAAACTGTTGTTTCAAACAATTGTGAATGCTTAAACCTGTGTAATGCACCAACCTTTGTGTTGACTTGATTTACATGTTTTCTCAGGACGCTAAAGGTACACAAGCAAACAAGCATGGACTAGGAGATCGAGTCGCATGCATATTTTACATTTCAGTTACTTGGATTTGAACATTTGAAACTTTGCATTGTAATTTACAGTTTTCAAACAGTTATATTTGTTTTGTTTTAAAAACGCTTCCGCAACGTTTGAACTTTGATATTACATTTTAGACCAAAGTATGTTTTGAAATTCATATAGAGGTCTTCGTTATGTCTAATGATCTGAGATCCTGGTTTGTCACGTCCCAAACGGTATGATTCCGTTAGTTGAAAATTGGGGGTGTGACAGATTGGTATCAGAGCCATTGGTTATAGCGAACTAGGTTTGCATTTGTAGACTTAGACTATAACTGTTAGACATTAGACACGCATACTTACACATATCACTTAGAAATTACATATGGCATTATGTAATAGACTTGCTTACACATTCCATGACACTGCACTTACATATGGTATTATGTAACAGACATGGCATCTTCATCATCAGCACCATACATACACATTATTGATTCGGAGGATGAGGAGCCGGTAGCTCCAGTACCACCATCATCACCAGCACCACCTATCCCATCTCCTCCACCATCTGAGAGGGATGATTCAGACCCTGAGGAGGATCCGGATGAGGATCCGGAGGAGGATCCGGAGGAGGAACCAGCTGAGGATACTCAGTAGATTCCTGCTGAGGGACCTTCTACTCATACACCACCTGCATTGGATGTTCCTGAGCCTAAGAGGCAACGGACTGATTCAGAGGAGATTGCCCAACTACGTCAGGACTTGTACTGGGCAAATGATAGGATTGAGTACAATGTTCGGGAACTCTGGGATGCGAATGAAAGACACGATAACCTTTACAACTTGGTTAATGGGATGCGAAATGAGATCATCCAGTTGACTGGTCTTCTCCAAGCTTCTGAGAACCGAGCTGAGATTCTGGAAGGCAGACTTGTAGCCTTGGAAGATTTGGTGGTCTCGGAGGATGAAGAAGAGGATGAAGAAGAGGATGAAGAGGAGGAAGGGAGGAACCAGCACCAGCTGTTGATTCTGATCCTGAATCCACTATTGATGATCCAGAGGACTGATTTAGTTAAACTTATTAGGGGCGGGTTGTGTCCCTACATTAGATGTTTGGAAAACTTATGTTTTGATTTCGAAAAGTATTGTACTCAAATCAGATTTTTATCTATTGAAAACTATTACTTATTGCCAACAGTTGTGTTGATTTCTACATTACATGGTTGTTGTTTGTTGTATTGTTTACACATGTCACATTGGACTTTGATAACACTCTAACATTTCTTTTAACTAGGAAGATAATGGCCGGTGAGAACGTACAGATGACAGTTGCTGAGCTCAATGAGCTGATCAATAACAGAGTCGCGGAGGCAATCGCGAACTACACACAGACACACACTACAGGGCCACATGGTCCAGCAGGGGGATTGGTGAACCCACAGGCGTGCACGTTCAAGATGTTCTTGGACTGTAAGCCACATAACTTCAAAGGATCGGAGGGAGCCATTGGACTCCTACGATGGATTGAAAAAGCCGAATCAGTTTTTGAGATGTGTAACTGTCCTGAGGAGAATAAGGTTAAGTATGCCACTGGAACTTTGGAAGGTCCGGCATTGACTTGGTGGAACTCGAATGTTCAGACTTTGGGATTGGGTGAGGCCAATGCCTTAACTTGGAATGGTTTCAAGACCTTATTGCAAGAGGAGTACTGTCCTCGTAGTGAAATGCAGAAACTGGAGGAGGAGTATTGGCACCTTAAGATGGAGGGGTCAAACATCGAGGAGTACACGACTCGGTCACATGAACTGGCCAGACTTCTACCACACATGGCTACGCCAGCCAGTAAGTGGATAGAGAGGTACATCGGGGTATTGGTGCCTCAAATCCAGGGATTGGTCACTTCTGCAAATCCTACAACGATTCAGCAAGCTGTTCGTTTAGCGCACCAACTGACTGATCAGGCAGTGTTACAGGGGACTCTGCCTAAACGAACATCAGCTACTAAGGTAGGTGACCACAAGAGGAAGTGGGAAAGCAGTAACTCTAAGAATTTCAACCAACAACCTTTTCAGCAGAATCGAAGGCAGGATTCAAATAAGTCTTATCACAACTCGAACAGTGGTCAGCAGTCATCATCATCAGGGGGTTATATTGGTAAACATCCAAAGTGCAACAGGTGTGGATTTCATCATGCAGGAAATCAGTGTGATAAAATTAAGTGTCAACGGTGTGGTAAAGTTGGACATGCAGCTAAGGATTGCCGCGGAGAGCTGCAAAACAATTCCAACAATCAAAATAACAATCAGAACAACGCACCGAAGGGGTGTTTTGAGTGTGGTAAGATGGGACACTTTAAAAAGGATTGCGCACAACTCAAGAAAGGCGGGGTTAACGATGCAAATGGCAATGGCAACGGCAACGGCAATGGCACCAATAACAACAACATGGTGCTAGGGGCAGGGCGTTTGTGATTGGAGGACGTCAAGCACGGGAGGATCCCAACATTGTTACGGGTACGTTCCTCTTAAATAATCACTATGCCTCTATGTTATTTGACACTGGTGCAGACCGGAGTTTTGTATCTAGTTCACTTTCTAAGTTGCTAAATGTTAGTCCCACTGCCTTAGATAATCCATACATTGTAGAATTAGCTGATGGCAAGTTAATTGTAGTGGAACATATTCTTAAGGGATGCATCCTTGATTTGATGGGTCAAACATTAGAAATTGACCTTATGCCTATTGCTCTAGGCAGTTTTGATGTAGTCATTGGCATGGACTGGTTGTCCAAAAACCAGGCTGAAATAGTGTGCCATGAAAAGATCGTTCGTATACCTCTTCCGCATGGAGAGACATTGTATGTACAAGGCGAGAAGAGCAGTACGCCACTGCGTCTCATATCTTGTATGAAAGCACACAAATGTCTGCGTAAAGGTCATACGGCAGTTATAGCACTTATAACTGAAAAGCCAGTAGCTGAGAAGAAGATTGAAGACATACCAGTAGTTTGTGAATTTCCGGAAGTATTTCCAGAAGACTTACCGGGATTACCGCCTATCAGACAGGTGGAATTCCGAATCGACCTTACACCAGATGCAGCACCGATAGCTAGGGCGCCTTATCGACTTGCACCGTCAGAGATGCAAGAGTTATCTACACAACTGCAAGAGTTGTTGGATAAGGGCTTTATACGACCTAGTTTTTTTCCGTGGGGAGCTCCAGTCTTATTTGTCAAGAAAAAGGACGGGACTTTCCGTATGTGTATCGATTACTGGGAACTGAACAAGGTTACTATCAAAAACCGGTATCCGTTACCTAGGATTGACGATCTGTTTGATCAATTGCAAGGTTCGAGTTACTACTCGAAGATTGATCTCAGATCGGGTTATCATCAACTCAGAGTTCAAGAAGAAGATATTCCGAAGACAGCATTCAGGACGCGCTATGGCCATTATGAGTTCTTGGTCATGCCATTTGGGTTGACAAACGCTCCAGCTGTATTCATGGATCTCATGAATCGTGTTTGTAAACCTTATCTTGATAAGTTTGTCATTGTTTTCATTGATGACATTCTCATCTATTCTCAAACCGAGGAGGAGCATGCTGAACATCTCCGATTGCTGTTAGAATTATTGAAACAAGAACAACTGTACGCTAAGTTCTCGAAATGTGACTTCTGGATGCGAGAAGTACAATTCTTGGGTCATATAGTCAATGAAAAGGGGATACATGTTGATCCAGCAAAGATTGAAGCGATTAAGAATTGGGAAGCACCAAAGACCCCTACCGAGGTACGACAATTCCTTGGTTTGGCGGGTTATTACCGATGATTCATTGAGGGATTCTCAAAGATCGCTCAACCACTTACAGCTCTTACGCACAAGGGAACAAAGTATAACTGGACGGATAAACAGGAAGCTGCATTCCAGTTATTGAAACAGAAACTCTGCAGTGCACCGATTCTGTCCTTACCGGAAGGGACGGAAGACTTTGTGGTGTATTGTGATGCATCTGCACAGGGTTTGGGATGTGTGTTGATGCAACGTGATAAAGTGATTGCTTATGCTTCAAGGCAACTACGACCACACGAAAAGAATTACACTACTCATGACTTGGAGTTAGGAGCAGTGGTTTTTGCTTTGAAGATTTGGAGGCATTACCTATATGGAACCAAGTGTACCATTTACACTGATCATAAGAGTTTGCAACATATCTTTGATCAGAAGGAGCTTAATATGAGACAACGACGGTGGGTTGAGTTGTTGAACGACTACGAATGCGCGATTAAGTATCACCCGGGAAAAGCTAATGTGGTAGCTGATGCTTTAAGCAGAAAAGACACATCAACAAGACGGGTTCGCGCATTTATGATGACGATACATACTGACTTACCTGACAAGGTACGCAGTGCTCAGCTGGGAGCCTTAGAAAAAGATAATTTGGTACACATGAATCCTTACGAGGGATGGAAACACAATTGGATGTCAAGTCTGATGGAATTCGTTATTTCATTAATCGACTGTGGATACCTTTGTATGGAGGTTTAAGGGAACTCGTGATGGATGAAGCACACAAGTCTAGATATTCAGTCCATCCGGGATCAGACAAGATGTATCATGACTTGAAGGCACTGTATTGGTGGCCTCACATGAAAGCTGACATTGCTAGATACGTTAGCAAATGTTTGACTTGTTCAAAAGTCAAAGTTGAATATCAGAAACCATCTGGTTTGCTGCAACAACCAGAAATACCAATGTGGAAATGGGAACAGATTTCGATGGACTTCATTACTAAATTACCCCTACACCGAGTGGTTGTGATACGATATGGGTAATTGTCGATCGATTAACGAAATCTGCACATTTCTTAGCAATCAAGGAAACCGACAAGATGAAGAAACTGACTCGTATTTACATCAAGGAAGTGGTAGCACGACATGGCGTGCCAATTTCCATTATATCAGATCGGGATGCTCGATTTACTTCCAACTTTTGGAAATCACTTCATAAATCATTGGGAACTCGTTTGGATATGAGTACCGCATATCATCCACAGACTGACGGTCAGAGTGAACGTACGATTCAAACGCTCGAGGATATGTTACGAGCTTGTGTAATTGACTTTGGTGATAGCTGGGAAAACCACTTACCGTTAGTGGAATTCTCTTACAACAATAGTTATCATACAAGTATTCAGGCAGCACCGTTTGAAGCTTTGTATGGTCGTAAATGTCGTTCACCAGTTTGCTGGGCTGAAATTGGTGACAGTCAAATAACAGGTCCTGAACTAGTGCACGAGACGAGAGAGAAGATAGTACAAATCCGGAACCGTATGGCAGCGGCCCGGGATCGACAGAAGAGTTACGCTGATAAACGTCGTAAGCTATTGGAATTTCAAGTAGGAGACCGAGTTCTTCTAAAGGTATCACCTTGGAAGGGTGTGATACGATTCGGCAAGCGAGGGAAGCTTAGCCCTCGATACGTAGGACCTTTTGAGATCCTGAAAAGGATTGGTCCGGTTGCGTATCAACTCAAATTACCGGATGAACTCAGTGGAGTTCATGATGTCTTTCATGTTTCAAACTTGAAGAAATGTCTTTCTGATGAGACATTGATTGTACCACTGGAAGAAATACAAGTAGACGAACAGTTACGATTCATTGAAGAACCAGCTGAAATCATGGACCGAGAGGTCAAACAACTCAAACAAAGCAAGATTCCGATAGTCAAAGTTCGGTGGAATTCAAGACGTGGTCCTGAATTCACATGGGAACGGGAAGACCAAATGATGAAGAAGTATCCTTATCTGTTCAAAACAACAACTACAAGCACTGGGAGCGCACGTTAAATTTCGGGACGAAATTTCCTTCAACAAGGGGATGACGTGATGCTTCACACATCAACAATTCAGATTCCAAACTGTAAGCACAAACACTTTATTCAATTGGTTTTGTTACAAACATTTGTGCTTCATTACATTTTATGTGCTACATTTCATATGTTACATGTTATGGTAGTACATGCATGATTAGTTACACACATTTTGCTATGTTCGAGGGTACATAGTACAAACAGTTGCAAACACTCACTATGTGCGAAGTTACACAACAAAGTATGATCAAACACAAACAGTCACAGTTAGGTGAACTAACTAGTGTACACGCAAACAGTTACATGGAACAATCACACTTAGTTGTGATGTTGCAAACATTGGATTTCGTGTGTAAGTACACACAAGCACACAGAATGATCAGACATCACACAAATATGTACAATTTAAACTTGCAAGTAGTTTCCTAACTACTTCTAACACTAAGCAATTTTCGGGACGAAAATTCCTTCAACAAGGGGATGATGTGACAATTCGGCAATTTCGGGTTAACCCCGTTAACTGAAAACTAACAGAAAAGCCATGAAATCACATAACACCAAACCTGAGGGGTTAGAATTAAACAAAATCAAATTCCAAGTGTTTAAATTGCAAGGATTAATTTTGTAATTGGGCCAAACCATGAAATTTTGACTTTAAGGAGTCAAAATTCGGTTTATATGCAATTGAAATTAAATTCCATGATTACACAAGGTTATAATCGAATTAAACCTGATTAATCATCACATTTATGATTGCTAACAACGGTTATACGTTACTAGAACGATTTATCATTGTATTAAACTCAAAATGATCCCAAAGGTTGAAACCGTTACTTGCATCACTACAATTCGCAAAATTCGAGCAAAACACTCCCAATTGAACCCACAGAAGCCTCATTCGGCACCTTTAGGATCCTTTGTAAACAACAATTTGTTTTCAGAAGTGCGGGATCGAAGAATCGACTTGGGGTTGGCCGAAATTGAAGCCATAAGTTGAGCATCATCAATTCTGTATCAAAACAGGTTAGTAATCCATCCTACATTCTCTAAATATACCGACTAAGAGTAATCCTATCTCAATTTCGACTGAAAACATCGAAATATAGGATTTTAAGTCTAGGGTTCTTCATTTAAACCGAATTGGGGGTTTAAGAGTAATCGAATATAAAAATCAAATTGATTTATGCAGGGAGTTTCGTGATAGCATATTAAAAGAAAATCCTAAATCAATTTCATATCACAATTTCGATTTAACCGATTTCGAATTCTAGGGTTTGTATGTAAAAATGTTTTGGGGTTTTCTATTGAAAGGTGTTCAAAAATCAAATTAAAAGTTGCTGTTAGTTCCAGAATAGTCCGAATAAGAAGAAACATATGTTAATTTTGAGTCATAGCATCGAATTGTATGAAGTCGATCAATTAGGGTTCTTAGAGGAACAGATTTGGGGGTTTCTTGCTTGAACAGTTTACTAATCGAATTCAAGCACATGGTTAGTTTCAGAAGATGTCGATTAAGGAAAAATACTTATCAATTTGGTGATTTAACAACGAGTGGTATGGATTCAATAGTTAGGGTTCTAAGCTTAAACGATTTTGGGGGAAATAATACTGATAGATATAAGAATCGAATTAACTGTTATAGACACATTAAAAACAAAGTTATAAACGAAATCCCTAAGTTAATTTAGCCAAACAACAATGAATTGAAAGACTTTGATTTCTAGGGCTTGTTATGATAAACGATTTGGGGATTTCATATCAAACGAGTTTGATTGTCAAATTAATCATTACAGACATGTTCGAAATATCAAGTCCAATGAAAACCCTATGTATTCGAGTATTTTTTAGTTCAAATTCGAAGATATTGAGCCGAGCTTTAGTTCGGTTGAAACCGAGCACATTTGGGATTGATTAGAGGTAAACGATTAATAGATGATCGAATTAGAACCACCTGTAGGTACGCCTAAGTATCTGAAACCATAGCCCCATGGTGTTGATGTCGGTTGGGTTTGAATCGGGTCTCAATTGGAGCCTTGTTGGTTCGGTTATTACTAAACAAAGGGAACCGGGTTTCTCAAAGTTTAAAGTAATTAAATTCCAAGTTCTTATGCAAATGATCAGTTAGACTAGATGGTGAGATGGGTCTGTTGTATCCGGGAGGTCACAGGTTCGAACCTGTGCCTCACTGGTTTTTGATATTTAGACCAAATTTTAGTATTTTGGTCATAATTTACTCGTTTTAACTCCGATTCGACTCGTTCGAATTGCGTTAGAACCAGAATTATATTCCGAACATATTAGAATATTAAATTTCACATTTTAACACGAAAACGTAATCGCGTATGATTACGCTTGTTTAAATAAAATCATAATCGATGATGTGATTTTATTAAACTATTTTAAAGTCACGCGTACTCTCGTATGCATATTTCTAACAAGTCAAACATACGTGTGTTGACACGTATGTGATTTCGAGCACAAAACGACATTCCGAATAACACTAGGTTATTGTTAAAACACAGGTTCTTCGTAAGAGGACCTTCTACGCGAGTACACGTGTTTGATCATTCTGCTACAATCAAAGGTGCGTACACGGCCCCTTTCTTATTTTAACTGTTTTGGGGGAGAAAACATGTGCAACAAACACTTTTAGATACATATCACTTGCATGAGTTAGCTGTTTACATTGAGTGCAAACATAGCATTACAAGTCCTTACATTTCGAACCGTTTAATTTGCCGTAGTGCAAAGCGTGGTAGTTGGAAATAGATCTATTAGGTTTGACAAACCTCACTTGGTAGATGGGATCTACGCAAGTGTTTGACTGACCAAACACACATTACTATTGTTTGTGCTAGACAATAGTGGCAAGGCAAAACATGCGTTAGCATGCAACAGTCAGCTTCGGTGTCGACCACTTATGTAAATAGTATATATGACTAGCTATCATGACGATGCATGTGTGATTATGTTATCTGCAAACATTTTATTCAAACAATTGTTTCAAACAATTGTGAATGCTTAAACCTGTGTAATGCACCAACCTTTGTGTTGACTTGATTTACATGTTTTCTCAGGACGTTAAAGTACACAAGCAAACAAGCATGGACTAGGAGATCGAGTCGCATGCACATTTTACATTTCAGTTACTTGGATTTGAACATTTGAAACTTTGCATTGTAATTTACAGTTTTCAAACAGTTATATTTGTTTTGTTTTAATAACGCTTCCGCAACGTTTGAACTTTGATATTACAGTTTTAGACCAAAGTATGTTTTGAAATTCATATAGAGGTCTTCGTTATGTCTAATGATCTGAGATCCTGGTTTGTCACGTCCCAAACGGTATGATTCCGTTAGTTGAAAATTGGGGGTGTGACAGATTGGTATCAGAGCCATTGGTTATAGCGAACTAGGTTTGCATTTGTAGACTTAGACTATAACTGTTAGACATTAGACACGCATACTTACACATATCACTTAGAAATTACATATGGCATTATGTAATAGACTTGCTTACACATTCCATGACACTGCACTTACATATGGTATTATGTAACAGATATGGCATCTTCATCATCAGCACCATACATACACATTATTGATTCGGAGGATGAGGAGCCGGTAGCTCCAGTACCACCATCATCACCAGCACCACCTATCCCATCTCCTCCACCATCTGAGAGGGATGATTCCGACCCTGAGGAGGATCCGGATGAGGATCCGGAGGAGGATCCGGAGGAGGAACCAGCTGAGGATACTCAGTAGATTCCTGCTGAGGGACCTTCTACTCATACACCACCTGCATTGGATGTTCCTGAGCCTAAGAGGCAACGGACTGATTCAGAGGAGATTGCCCAACTACGTCAGGACTTGTACTGGGCAAATGATAGGATTGAGTACAATGTTCGGGAACTCTGGGATGCGAATGAAAGATACGATAACCTTTACAACTTGGTTAATGGGATGCGAAATGAGATCATCCAGTTGACTGATCTTCTCCAAGCTTCTGAGAACCGAGCTGAGATTCTGGAAGGCAGACTTGTAGCCTTGGAAGATTTGGTGGTCTCGGAGGATGAAGAAGAGGATGAAGAAGAGGATGAAGAGGAGGAAAGGGAGGAACCAGCACCAGCTGTTGATTCTGATCCTGAATCCACTATTGATGATCCAAAGGACTGATTTAGTTAAACTTATTAGGGGCGGGTTGTGTCCCTACATTAGATGTTTGGAAAACTTATGTTTTGATTTCGAAAAGTATTGTACTCAAATCAGATTTTTATCTATTGAAAACTATTACTTATTGCCAACAGTTGTGTTGATTTCTACATTACATGGTTGTTGTTTGTTGTATTGTTTACACATGTCACATTGGACTTTGATAACACTCTAACATTTCTTTTAACTAGGAAGATAATGGCCGGTGAGAACGTACAGATGACAGTTGCTGAGCTCAATGAGCTGATCAATAACAGAGTCGCGGAGGCAATCGCGAACTACACACAGACACACACTACAGGGCCACATGGTCCAGCAGGGGGATTGGTGAACCCACAGGCGTGCACGTTCAAGATGTTCTTGGACTGTAAGCCACATAACTTCAAAGGATCGGAGGGAGCCATTGGACTCCTACGATGGATTGAAAAAGCCGAATCAGTTTTTGAGATGTGTAACTGTCCTGAGGAGAATAAGGTTAAGTATGCCACTGGAACTTTGGAAGGTCCGGCATTGACTTGGTGGAACTCGAATGTTCAGACTTTGGGATTGGGTGAGGCCAATGCCTTAACTTGGAATGGTTTCAAGACCTTATTGCAAGAGGAGTACTATCCTCGTAGTGAAATGCAGAAACTGGAGGAGGAGTATTGGCACCTTAAGTTGGTGGGGTCAAACATCGAGGAGTACACGACTCGGTCACATGAACTGGCCAGACTTCTACCACACATGGCTACGCCAGCCAGTAAGTGGATAGAGAGGTACATCGGGGTATTGGTGCCTCAAATCCAGGGATTGGTCACTTCTGCAAATCCTACAACGATTCAGCAAGCTGTTCGTTTAGCGCACCAACTGACTGATCAGGCAGTGTTACAGGGGACTCTGCCTAAACGAACATCAGCTACTAAGGTAGGTGACCACAAGAGGAAGTGGGAAAGCAGTAACTCTAAGAATTTCAACCAACAACCTTTTCAGCAGAATCGAAGGCAGGATTCAAATAAGTCTTATCACAACTCGAACAGTGGTCAGCAGTCATCATCATCAGGGGGTTATATTGGTAAACATCCAAAGTGCAACAGGTGTGGATTTCATCATGCAGGAAATCAGTGTGATAAAATTAAGTGTCAACGGTGTGGTAAAGTTGGACATGCAGCTAAGGATTGCCGCGGAGAGCTGCAAAACAATTCCAACAATCAAAATAACAATCAGAACAACGCACCGAAGGGGTGTTTTGAGTGTGGTAAGATGGGACACTTTAAAAAGGATTGCCCACAACTCAAGAAAGGCGGGGTTAACGATGCAAATGGCAATGGCAACGGCAACGGCAATGGCACCAATAACAACAACATTGGTGCTAGGGGCAGGGCGTTTGTGATTGGAGGACGTCAAGCACGGGAGGATCCCAACATTGTTACGGGTACGTTCCTCTTAAATAATCACTATGCCTCTATGTTATTTGACACTGGTGCAGACCGGAGTTTTGTATCTAGTTCACTTTCTAAGTTGCTAAATGTTAGTCCCACTGCCTTAGATAATCCATACATTGTAGAATTAGCTGATGGCAAGTTAATTGTAGTGGAACATATTCTTAAGGGATGCATCCTTGATTTGATGGGTCAAACATTAGAAATTGACCTTATGCCTATTGCTCTAGGCAGTTTTGATGTAGTCATTGGCATGGACTGGTTGTCCAAAAACCAGGCTGAAATAGTGTGCCATGAAAAGATCGTTCGTATACCTCTTCCGCATGGAGAGACATTGTATGTACAAGGCGAGAAGAGCAGTACGCCACTGCGTCTCATATCTTGTATGAAAGCACACAAATGTCTGCGTAAAGGTCATACGGCAGTTATAGCACTTATAACTGAAAAGCCAGTAGCTGAGAAGAAGATTGAAGACATACCAGTAGTTTGTGAATTTCCGGAAGTATTTCTAGAAGACTTACCGGGATTACCGCCTATCAGACAGGTGGAATTCCGAATCGACCTTATACCGGATGCAGCACCGATAGCTAGGGCGCCTTATCGACTTGCACCTTCTGAGATGCAAGAGTTATCTACACAACTGCAAGAGTTGTTAGATAAGGGCTTTATACGACCTAGTTTTTTGCCGTGGGGAGCTCCAGTCTTATTTGTCAAGAAAAAGGACGGGACTTTCCGTATGTGTATCGATTACTGGGAACTGAACAAGGTTACTATCAAAAACCGGTATCCGTTACCTAGGATTGACGATCTGTTTGATCAATTGCAAGGTTCGAGTTACTACTCGAAGATTGATCTCAGATCGGGTTATCATCAACTCAGAGTTCAAGAAGAAGATATTCCGAAGACAGCATTCAGGACGCGCTATGGCCATTATGAGTTCTTGGTCATGCCATTTGGGTTGACAAACGCTCCAGCCGTATTCATGGATCTCATGAATCGTGTTTGTAAACCTTATCTTGATAAGTTTGTCATTGTTTTCATTGATGACATTCTCATCTATTCCCAAACCGAGGAGGAGCATGCTGAACATCTCCGATTGCTACTAGAGTTATTGAAACAAGAACAACTGTACGCTAAGTTCTTGAAATGTGACCTCTGGATGCGAGAAGTACAATTCTTGGGTCATATAGTTAATGAAAAGGGGATACATGTTGATCTAGCGAAGATTGAAGCGATTAAGAATTAGGTACGACAATTCCTTGGTTTGGCGGGTTATTACCGAAGATTCATTGAGGGATTCTCAAAGATCGCTCAACCACTTACAGCTCTTACGCACAAGGTAACAAAGTATAACTGGACAGATAAACAGGAAGCTGCATTCCATTTATTGAAACGGAAACTCTGCAGTGCACCGATTCTGTCCTTACCGGAAGGGACGGAAGACTTTGTGGTGTATTGTGATGCATCTGCACAGGGCTTGGGATGTGTGTTGATGCAGCGTGATAAAGTGATTGCTTATGCTTCAAGGCAACTACGACCACACGAAAAGAATTACACTACACATGACTTGGAGTTAGGAGCGGTGGTTTTTGCTTTGAAGATTTGGAGGCATTACCTATATGGAACCAAGTGTACCATTTACACTGATCATAAGAGTTTGCAACATATCTTTGATCAGAAGGAGCTTAATATGAGACAACGACGGTGGGTTGAGTTGTTGAACGACTACGAATGCGCGATTAAGTATCACCCGGGAAAAGCAAATGTGGTAGCTGATGCTTTAAGCAGAAAAGACACATCAACAAGACGGGTTCGCGCATTTATGATGACGATACATACTGACTTACCTGACAAAGTACGCAGTGCTCAGCTGGGAGCCTTAGAAAAAGATAATTTGGTACATGAATCCTTACGAGGGATGGAAACACAATTGGATCTCAAGTCTGATGGAATTCGTTATTTCATTAATCGACTGTGGATACCTTTGTATGGAGGTTTAAGGGAACTCGTGATGGATGAAGCACACAAGTCTAGATATTCAGTCCATCCGGGAGCAGACAAGATGTGTCATGACTTGAAGGCACTGTATTGGTGGCCTCACATGAAAGCTGACATTGCTAGATACGTTAGCAAATGTTTGACTTGTTCAAAAGTCAAAGTTGAATACCAGAAACCATCTGGTTTGCTGCAACAACCAGAAATACCAATGTGGAAATGGGAACAGATTTCGATGGACTTCATTACTAAATTACCCCTACACCGAGTGGTTGTGATACGATATGGGTAATTGTCGATCGATTAACGAAATCTGCACATTTATTAGCAATCAAGGAAACCGACAAGATGAAGAAACTGACTCGTATTTACATCAAGGAAGTGGTAGCACGACATGGCGTGCCAATTTCCATTATATCGGATCGGGATGCTCGATTTACTTCCAACTTTTGGAAATCACTTCATAAATCATTGGGAACTCGTTTGGATATGAGTACCGCATATCATCCACAGACTGACAGTCAGAGTGAACGTACGATTCAAACGCTCGAGGATATGTTACGAGCTTGTGTAATTGACTTTGGTGACAGCTGGGAAAATCACTTACCGTTAGTGGAATTCTCTTACAACAATAGTTATCATACAAGTATTCAGGCAGCACCGTTTGAAGCTTTGTATGGTCGTAAATGCCGTTCACCAGTTTGCTGGGCTGAAATTGGTGACAGTCAAATAACAGGTCCTGAACTAGTGCACGAGACGAGAGAGAAGATAGTACAAATCCGGAACCGTATGGCAGCGTCCCGGGATCGACAGAAGAGTTACGCTGATAAACGTCGTAAGCTATTGGAATTTCAAGTAGGAGACCGAGTTCTTCTAAAGGTATCACCTTGGAAGGGTGTGATACGATTCGGCAAGCGAGGGAAGCTTAGCCCTCGATACGTAGGACCTTTTGAGATCCTGAAAAGGATTGGTCCGGTTGCGTATCAACTCAAATTACCGGATGAACTCAGTGGAGTTCATGATGTCTTTCATGTTTCAAACTTGAAGATATGTCTTTCTGATGAGACATTGATTGTACCACTGGAAGAAATACAAGTAGACGAACAATTACGATTCATTGAAGAACCAGCTGAAATCATGGACCGAGAGGTCAAACAACTCAAACAAAGCAAGATTCCGATAGTCAAAGTTCGGTGGAATTCAAGACGTGGTCCTGAATTCACATGGGAACGGGAAGACCAAATGATGAAGAAGTATCCTTATCTGTTCAAAACAACAACTACAAGCACTGGGAGCGCACGTTAAATTTCGGGACGAAATTTCCTTCAACAAGGGGATGACGTGATGCTTCACACATCAACAATTCAGATTCCAAACTGTAAGCACAAACACTTTATTCAATTGGTTTTGTTACAAACATTTGTGCTTCATTACATTTTATGTGCTACATTTCATATGTTACATGTTATGGTAGTACATGCATGATTAGTTACACACATTTTGCTATGTTCGAGGGTACATAGTACAAACAGTTGCAAACACTCACTATGTGCGAAGTTACACAACAAAGTATGATCAAACACAAACAGTCACAGTTAGGTGAACTAACTAGTGTACACGCAAACAGTTACATGGAACAATCACACTTAGTTGTGATGTTGCAAACATTGGATTTCGTGTGTAAGTACACACAAGCACACAGAATGATCAGACATCACACAAATATGTACAATTTAAACTTGCAAGTTAACTACTTCTAACACTAAGCAATTTTCGGGACGAAAATTCCTTCAACAAGGGGATGATGTGACAATTCGGCAATTTCGGGTTAACCCCGTTAACTGAAAACTAACAGAAAAGCCATGAAATCACATAACACCAAACCTGAGGGGTTAGAATTAAACAAAATCAAATTCCAAGTGTTTAAATTGCAAGGATTAATTTTGTAATTGGGCCAAACCATGAAATTTTGACTTTAAGGAGTCAAAATTCGGTTTATATGCAATTGAAATTAAATTCCATGATTACACAAGGTTATAATCGAATTAAACCTGATTAATCATCACATTTATGATTGCTAACAACGGTTATACGTTACTAGAACGATTTATCATTGTATTAAACTCAAAATGATCCCAAAGGTTGAAACCGTTACTTGCATCACTACAATTCGCAAAATTCGAGCAAAACACTCCCAATTGAACCCACAGAAGCCTCATTCGGCACCTTTAGGATCCTTTGTAAACAGCAATTTGTTTTCAGAAGTGCGGGATCGAAGAATCGACTTGGGGTTGGCCGAAATTGAAGCCATAAGTTGAGCATCATCAATTCTGTATCAAAACAGGTTAGTAATCCATCCTACATTCTCTAAATATACCGACTAAGAGTAATCCTATCTCAATTTCGACTGAAAACATCGAAATATAAGATTTTAAGTCTAGGGTTCTTCATTTAAACCGAATTGGGGGTTTAAGAGTAATCGAATATAAAAATCAAATTGATTTATGCAGGGAGTTTCGTGATAGCATATTAAAAGAAAATCCTAAATCAATTTCATATCACAATTTCGATTTAACCGATTTCGAATTCTAGGGTTTGTATGTAAAAATGTTTTGGGGTTTTCTATTGAAAGGTGTTCAAAAATCAAATTAAAAGTTGCTGTTAGTTCCAGAATAGTCCGAATAAGAAGAAACATATGTTAATTTTGAGTCATAGCATCGAATTGTATGAAGTCGATCAATTAGGGTTCTTAGAGGAACAGATTTGGGGGTTTCTTGCTTGAACAGTTTACTAATCGAATTCAAGCACATGGTTAGTTTCAGAAGATGTCGATTAAGGAAAAATACTTATCAATTTGGTGATTTAACAACGAGTGGTATGGATTCAATAGTTAGGGTTCTAAGCTTAAACGATTTTGGGGGAAATAATACTGATAGATATAAGAATCGAATTAACTGTTATAGACACATTAAAAACAAAGTTATAAACGAAATCCCTAAGTTAATTTAGCCAAACAACAATGAATTGAAAGACTTTGATTTCTAGGGCTTGTTATGATAAACGATTTGGGGATTTCATATCAAACGAGTTTGATTGTCAAATTAATCATTACAGACATGTTCGAAATATCAAGTCCAATGAAAACCCTATGTATTCGAGTATTTTTAGTTCAAATTCGAAGATATTGAGCCGAGCTTTAGTTCGGTTGAAACCGAGCACATTTGGGATTGATTAGAGGTAAACGATTAATAGATGATCGAATTAGAACCACCTGTAGGTACGCCTAAGTATCTGAAACCATAGCCCCATGGTGTTGATGTCGGTTGGGTTTGAATCGGGTCTCAATTGGAGCCTTGTTGGTTCGGTTATTACTAAACAAAGGGAACCGGGTTTCTCAAAGTTTAAAGTAATTAAATTCCAAGTTCTTATGCAAATGATCAGTTAGACTAGATGGTGAGATGGGTCTGTTGTATCCGGGAGGTCACAGGTTCGAACCTGTGCCTCACTGGTTTTTGATATTTAGACCAAATTTTAGTATTTTGGTCATAATTTACTCGTTTTAACTCCGATTCGACTCGTTCGAATTGCGTTAGAACCAGAATTATATTCCGAACATATTAGAATATTAAATTTCACATTTTAACACGAAAACGTAATTGCGTATGATTACGCTTGTTTAAATAAAATCATAATCGATGATGTGATTTTATTAAACTATTTTAAAGTCACGCGTACTCTCGTATGCATATTTCTAACAAGTCAAACATACGTGTGTTGACACGTATGTGATTTTGAGCACAAAACGACATTCCGAATAACACTAGGTTATTGTTAAAACACAGGTTCTTCGTAAGAGGACCTTCTACGCGAGTACACGTGTTTGATCATTCTGCTACAATCAAAGGTGCGTACACGGCCCCTTTCTTATTTTAACTGTTTTGGGGGAGAAAACATGTGCAACAAACACTTTTAGATACATATCACTTGCGTGAGTTAGCTGTTTACATTGAGTGCAAACATAGCATTACAAGTCCTTACATTTCGAACCGTTTAATTTGCCGTAGTGCAAAGCGTGGTAGTTGGAAATAGATCTATTAGGTTTGACAAACCTCACTTGGTAGATGGGATCTACGCAAGTGTTTGACTGACCAAACACACATTACTATTGTTTGTGCTAGACAATAGTGGCAAGGCAAAACATGCGTTAGCATGCAACAGTCAGCTTCGATGTCGACCACTTATGTAAATAGTATATATGACTAGCTATCATGACGATGCATGTGTGATTATGTTATCTGCAAACATTTTATTCAAACTATTGTTTCAAACAATTGTGAATGCTTAAACCTGTGTAATGCACCAACCTGTGTGTTGACTTGATTTACATGTTTTCTCAGGACGTTAAAGTACACAAGCAAACAAGCATGGACTAGGAGATTGAGTCGCATGCACATTTTACATTTCAGTTACTTGGATTTGAACATTTGAGACTTTGCATTGTAATTTACAGTTTTCAAACAGTTATATTTGTTTTGTTTTAAAAACGCTTCCACAACGTTTGAACTTTGATATTACAGTTTTAGACCAAAGTATGTTTTGAAATTCATATAGAGGTCTTCGTTATGTCTAATGATCTGAGATCCTGGTTTGTCACGTCCCAAACGGTATGATTCCGTTAGTTGAAAATTTGGGGGTGTGACATACATGAACCACGTCTAATATAAAATAAGTTCAATGGGTTATAGATACAGGGACTTTTAGTCTCTTTATCAGCCATGTAATCATCATCATAAATAAAATGTTTAAAGTGTATAAAAATGTAACAAACAATGTTTTTCAAGCCAAATAATTAAACACGTTAGAGAAAATGGGGCTGCGAGAACTCACATAATGGCAGCTGATTAATTACTACGCAAAGCAAGTAACTCATAATATCCAAATGCTGAATAACCACTAAGAGTAATCTTACTCATGTCCTAAAACCCAAGGACAAATTAATAGTCTGTACACAAGTTTATCTTATAAGATGTTCACCTAACCTACTAGACATAGAAATATTTCAAAATTTGTTTATTCAAACGACCCGTTGTTAACTCGAATTTAGTTTGTTTAACATAAATTACTAGTTAACGCTTTTAAATCCATATTATTTTCAAATAACTAAGTTATCTTTGTTAAAAAGTACATTTTAACTATTAAATTAATTCTTTGTAACAATTTACCAAAAATGGCAAAATTTTCCATCTTCTATCGTAATACTGACAATGCAACGTACACCAAATCACACATCAAGCATGCAATATGTCACACCCCGAGCCGGCGGGGTTGGATCGAAGTCCCCGTCGGACGGAAGGTTCTCGGGGTGCGATATCGTGAGTGATAATCATGATGATCAGATTGTTTACATAGCATTAATGTTAAGAATAACTAAAGCATAATCAAACATTAACTAGGATTACAAAGTTAAATTACAATAACAATGTTCAGTAATTTAACCCGGTAAACCTATCAAAAGAATCAAGTGTTTTCTATCTTGTAACTGTACAAGACATTCAAAAGTGATTCATATGAATAACAAAATATGTGCTTCCAAAATCAACTAGGTCCTCTATCTAGGCCGCCTAGCATGCAATCCAAAAGCCTTAGCTTAAACCTGTTCATCACCTGAGAAAGCTTGTAAGAAAACAAAGCCAACACAATGGTTGGTGAGTTCATAAAGTTTATAAGTTTAAAAATAGCTTTAGCAAACCTCTTTCGGTAAAACCTTAACCTCATTAACTTCACATGTAATATCCAAATCGGTATGCTTATATATAGGGCATTCCCCTGAGTCGAGCCTACAACCCGCCCAGACGCCGTCCCACCACATACTAATCCGCATATGACACTGTTGTTAATAATAATTAAGCATTTTACCTACCATTCAAACCATTCCTCGTCATAGATTTAGTTTACTGTTTCAAAGTTTACAAGTCTATAACATTCATAAGTATTAGCTTCAAAGTAAGTTTAACAAGCATCATAGTTTCACACGCACATAGTTTCGCTTTCACTAATCTCAAGCGTGAGTACAAGCCCTGCTATAGCAGAATTTTAGCAATTACGTAGCTCACGGCTAGATACAAGCCTTGCTCTAGCAGAAGTTTAGCCATTACGTATCTTATGAATTAGTTAAGCCTAGTCTAGCAATTACGTGTCTCTTATACAAGATACAAGCCCTGCTCTAGCAGAAGTTTAGCAATTACGTATCTCATACATAGACACAAGCCATGCATACACAAACAATCCAGCAATTACATATCTCATATAAGCAGACAAAAGCCCTGCTATAGCAGAAGTTTAGCAATTACATGTCTCTTATATAGATAATAGCTTAGCCTCGTCATAGTTTAGCTTTCACGCATCTCAATATATGGGTACAAGCCCTGCTATAGCAGAAGTTTAGCAATTACGTTGTCCATGATTAGATACAAGCTTAGCATTTTGCACGCAATCATAGTTTTCAAGCATATAGTTTCAAGCATTAGCATATAGTTCAACCATGAAATTCATAGTTTAAGCATCAAGTATGTAGTTTAAGCCTCTAGTTTGTAGCATAATCATCAAGCCCCAAGTTTAAGCATTTAGTTCATAGCATAAGCCTCAAGCATCAAGTTCAAGCATCTCGTTTCAAGCATAAGCATTAAGCATCCAGTTTAAGCATTTAGTTTGTAGAAAAAGCATCAAGCACATAGTTTCTCAAAGTATTTTAGTTTCCAAGCATAATCCTTGTTGTAAGCATCATAGTTATGTTTAAAAGCATTAAATAACATTTTAATAATTTATTAAAATGTCTAACATGCTTCTTAGTCCCGAAGTAAAAACAAATAAGTTTGAAAAGGGACAAATGAACTCACCTTGTGTCCGTAGTGGTTGACTAAGTAAAGACAAGAATACACGCGCTCTTTGATTGTACTTGTTGTAATGTTCACAATCCTGTATTGATTTCATATAGTTTGTATCTTATAAGTACGTGTTTGTAAGAATATGTTGTGCGTGTAAGTGTTAGTCCTAAAGTTGACTAACACTCGCGTGTTTTATTCATTATCCGGCCCAATTTTCATTATTTTCTGTAACGAGGTGTTGGATCTTCTTCATTGTTCAAGATTTCATACTTGCTCATTAATTACAATTTGTCATCTTTAAATAAAGGCTCTTAAACCTTTATGTAGTTTGCTTTAAACTTGTCATCACTTTATAACAAACAAAGTGATGTTCCATAGATGTTTTTATCCTTTGTTTCATCGTCTCCAATGTTCATTCCTACCTCTATCATTTATTTAAAACCCATTGGGCCGGATAACCTATTGGACTAATTAATGTGTAATTGGGCCTAGTATTTGTATGTGTGTGGGCCGAGTGTAATATAAATCTATGGGCTAACTCATTGGGCCGGATAGATACTAGTGGCCAATTAAAATAAAGGTGGGCCGAGTATCACAAATGTGGGCCGAATTAGTCATTTGGGCTCACTAACACAACTGTGGGCCGAGGCAGCCTTACTGGGCCTGGCCACTTTCCGAGTCGAGTAACCGGTCTTGGGCATGAGGCTCACCCTGGTGAGTAATCAGCGAACCTTTTAGGTTCTATAATACCTAGGTTCGTCTCCCTAACAGTAGCCCATAGGTTTGGTGGTCTAGTATAGTTTCGGCCCATGCATGTAGTCAACAGGTTCGTTGAATAGAAGTAGGGTTCGGTTATAATGGTTCACAAAAGGTTCGGCTACAACATTGCAGGTTCGGATAGGTTACATGCAAGGTTCGCCGAAGGCGGTCCATTATAAGGTTCGGTAGTGGTTCGTAGCTACTATAGGTTTGGTTAGAAACGGTGTGCCAGGAAGGTTCGTGGCACCAGCTTGTGATCACGCAGGTTCGCTATAGAAAAGTGGTTCGTGGACGACACAACAGGGTTCAGCTGCATGCTGCTTCCTTGGGTTCTTGAGGCTCCAAAGGTTCGCACGTAGGGGATGGTTCGGCTGCTCATGCAAAGAAGGTTCGGCCAAGTGGGGATTACCAGAAGGGTTCGCCATCAGAATGGTTCGCCAACTGGAAGGAAGGTTCGCGGATTAAGCCAAGGTTCTTCCCATGTGGCCGAGGGTTCGCGAGTTACTACGTACATGGGTTCGGGGCTTTGTATGGTTCGGCCATGATGCTGTATGCACACAGGTTCGTCCCGTGCGCTTGTAATCTGATTCGAACATCATCATCTTCATCGAACATAGTGATCCCAGCTCGTTTCCAATGGTGGAGCTATACTACAGAAGGTCTCTAAAGGTGCGAACGTGATGGAGTTGGGCCTAGGTCCGGTTTAAAGTGAGTACGTCGAACTAAATGGGTGAAAACCCTAATTTTTAGCAACTTTGTGGCTTCATACCTCAAAATGGGCTGGGTAAATCGTCAGATCTGTTGTACTTCTTGATAGAGGAGATCAAGAGCTTCAAATGGACACCAAGAACACTTGATTTCGTTGAGAAACGCCCAAGATATCACGATTTGAAGCTTGAAACCTTGTGTGAGAGTGAAGATCCGGAAATAGCTTTTAGAGAGAGAGTGGGTATGTGAAAAATGAGAAAAATAGCCTCATTCAAGGCTTATATACCCCGTGGGTGTTCGGGTTCGTTTCGGTTGCTCGGTTCGCGTCTTCGTCGCGTTTCCGAATCGTTACGCGCGTTCTTCGTAATTTAAATAAAAAGAATTATTTAGGATGTTTAAAATATGATTATCATTAGAAATTATTTTAAATATCGTTGGTTTTAAATTATTAATCGAATTATATCATTTTTATGCGTTTAGTAAATTTGTTCGCGCAATAATAAAATAGTTTTGTTTAATTTTTATTTATGATGAGTTTCAAAATTGAAAAATAGGAAATATTATAATTCCTTAAAATTGTTATCGTTCGTATCGTTCTTCGTTTTCGTTTTCGTTTCGTTTCATCAGAACGCGTCGCCATAGCGCGTATTCGTTCGAATCGTCATTCGAACGAACACGATGACTTTCTGATTCTTGTTCTCTACTTTTCAGTCATTATTTCAGAACGTTAAACTTTCAGAATCATTAGTACAGATCGTCACCTATATGAACAACTCATCGGTTTGTCATTCCGTAATAACAACCGTTATTGTTTCGTTCTGTTTAACCTCACATACGTTTATACACAATAGTATTAAATCAAGTATATGTGCTCCCATACTGTGTTGTTTGATATGTCTCTGACTATTAAACCCTAAGGTTTTAATCAGATTCAGACAATCGCATAATAGTTTCATGTTAAGCATAATGTATAAATAGCATAAACATAGTTTCATGTAATGTGTACCTGAGTTACTGTTGCGGTCCCTGTTCCGGCACGCGTTCGGAACTGATGTTACACAATATGACCCAAGTTACCTTCAATACTTCATAATGATAACATTTTACATATTTTTATACGAAATTTGCTGATTAAAATCAGCCATATAATTATGTCGTACTGTCGCGTTAAATCGACGTTTTACGCGTTTTTTGAACATAGTTTTCAAATATAACTCTTTATACCTCCATTAAATAATTTTATATTATCAATCATGAAATATTATTGTAAAAGTATTCTAAAAAATTCTGATCCAAATTAGATTTACAAAATAAGCTTTTTAAATGTAAAAATTGTACAAAACACATTTTTAGTCACTAGTGACCGTCATACAAACATACACACTCTCTTGAATCCTCTTGACTTAATACTTCAAATACTTTATAAAATCACATAATTAGCTGGTATAAAAATGTCCAGAAATTATTTTATAGAAAAATTTTTATTTTTAGAGTTTATAAACTTCTCAAAACACCCAGTTTTAACTTGGTAAAAATTATGATTTTTCGTCTAAACATTCTTTGTTAATTATATAACAAAAATACTTATATTTTTAAGCTTTAATAAATCAAGCTCGAATTTCTATATTATATATATATATATATGTTTTTATATAAAACATCAGCTTTTATTATTATTTATAAATTCAACAAAATACCATATTTTCTTAATTTCACATACATGCATGTTTGTGAAAACAATCATGCATGCATACCCTATTTTCTCACACATATATACTTATGTGTGTGTGTGTATATATATATTCATAAGTATACATTCTCATGCATACATGAAAAACAATCATACATGCATATATATACATAGATGCTCACGTATACATACACATACATGCATGCATGACAACATCAATTTTATATTCATTGATGTCTTCATACACATATGTGTATTCATGCATGTATCTACAATCACATTTACATCCATACATACATGCAATCAAAATTCATATATGTACATACATATCCATGTACATACATACATACATGCATGCATACATACGCACACATACACAAGCATACAAGAACAAACTTGTACCCACCCACATATATAACCATTCGTGAGTGTGTGTGTATGCATGTGATTAAACCTCATGTACATACATATCTATGTACATGCATACGTATATATACATATCTTGGAAGTAACATACACACACAAACATTCGTACACACACATATTCTCTTGTTTATACAAAACCCATTTGTTTTAAAAACTCAAGCTTTAGGTGAACTTTAAACAAAACTAATATCATGCGAAGAAATTTACCTTAATATGGTTAGATATGGAATGTTTTGTTGATAAAAAAATATTTCAAAACCTCAAGAATCTTTAAGAAATGAGAAGGGTGATGAAGCTTGCAAGAAGAAAAAAAAATGAAAATATAGTTTATAAAACGATTTTTATTCTAAAATTACATGAATATTAAATGTTATTAAAATAATTAAATTTTAGTTTATAATAATGACCTTAGATTTCATTTGGTCAACTAAATCCAATTTATCCAGATAAAACATGGATAAAGTTCGTTGTCTAAAAAAATATCAGTGAACTCTAAAAATTACGGTTTTTTTGTCGCTAACTCAAGTTACTCATTTATGAGTTATTATTTTATGCTAATCCAAGCATATCCACTAAATTCATTAACCTTGTCGTCACTAACGTTCGTTTCGGATAGTGTATCGTTAAGTAGTGCAGTAATAATTAAAATTGTCAAATGCTAGACCATGCATTTAAAATTAAATAAAATAACCTTTGCTAAATTTTAAGAGCTTTAATTTAACAATAAGTATTAAATTCATTAACTCGTGAATTATCAGTGGGCCAGGGCGGACTGCCTCCGCACCCCACAGCAAATTCACCGCGGAGTTTTATCCGTGCTAACATGGGATACGATATAATTAAATTGTTTTGTTTAAAATGTTAAACTATTATATTTTTAGAAAACCTTAAATTTAAAACTTGCTTAAACTCAATAACATGTGTTTCACAGCTGCTCAAAGGTGATGTGTTACATCTTGTTATTCGAGTCTTATTAAACATTGTCACTTAGTTGTGCATACGCTTAACTATTATATATTAACTTGACATTTTGCCCTAAGGCATTCATGTTTCACTTTTACCCATCGGTGTAGTGTTACATCATTGTTTGCAAACTTAACATGTGCATAATGCTGACAATGTCTCAATTCTGCCCAAAGATGATGTTTTACATTCCCCATGCACATTTCATTTTTTGTCTTAATTGCTTCTAATACTTAAATGAATGGTTATTAACGAAAATGAAAGTCATTTTTCTAGGTAGGACCTAATCTAGTCTATTAATTTGATGTTATTGTAGAATTTTATCACAAATTCATAAATATAATGCTCTTTATATATCTGACTTCCTTAGATATAAGTTACCCCATGGATCACTCTAAATTCTTCTATAGCCTAAGTATCTTACTCTTTATCATTTAAATCGATTCACAAATCCTAATATGGGAATGAAACCCCTACTGGTCCGAACTACTCTTCTTGAAAAGATTCGCTGATGCCAACTCTTGGGATCATGGAGTTCAACTACACACTAGGAGAGCCTGAACCTCCTGCCCTCATTGACAAAAGCATTGCTGAAGCTAAACTGCTATATGAGAAATGGGAGAAGGTGAAAATAATGTCTCTGATTTGATCCGTTCCAATTTCGTTGGAACCGAAATGGAACCCCGAACACAATAAACATATAAAATGTAATAATTTGATCATGAATCAATTGCGTGTATATATATGAGTATATAGTTATAATGGTATATATATATACATACAACTTGAATATATATTACAAGTAGTTTAAACTAATTACATATGGGTGTTTGAACTATCCCAATATACGTGGGTTGACACGTTTGTGATAATGAACACGATTTGACATTGTAATTAGACGGTGTTATCATAATAACACATATTTCTCATCGAAGGTTACCTATGTTATTGTACAAACAATTGACTTTCCATTCACATTCTAAGGTGCGTAAACTGCCCCTTTTTGCATTTTGTTGCTTTGGGGGAGAAATCATGTGAAAACAAACGCTTTTAGATACATATCACTTGCATGGTTTAGCTATTTAATATAAGTGATAACATAACACTAGAAGTCCTTACATATCGAACTGTTTAGTTTGCTTTAGTGCAAAGCTTGGTAGTTGAAGAGATAGATCTATTGAGTTTGAGAAACCTCACTTGGTAGATGGTAGTTCTACGCAAGTGTTTAACTGACCAAACCAAACATTACTATTGTTTGTGTTAGACAATTGTGGAAAGGCAATCATCAGTTAATAGTTAGCTTCGGTGTCGACCACTTGTAGAAATACTACATATGACTAGCTATCATGAACTATGCAAACTGTGATTATGTGATCTGCAACTTTACTTACAAGTTTGTGCAAACATTTATGACGATTTATACAAACCCGTGTACACACCAACCTTGTGTTGACTATACTTACATCTTTTCTTAGGATGCTAAGACACAAGCACAAGCAAGTAGGGACTAGGATGATTGAGTCTCATGCATCATTTAATTTTAATTGTTTGAAATGATTGATTAAACATTGTAATTCATGTTTTTCTACTTTTATGTTTTTGTCATGGATTTTATAATGCTTTCGCAAATGCTACATTTTGTTTATCACATTTGTGACTAAATTATATTTGAAAAGCATATAGATGTCTTCTGTTATGTACAATGACTAAGATTCTGGTTTGTCACGCCCTAAACGATAGGATTCGGTTAGTGGGAAAAATGACGGTGTGATAGATAGGTATCAGAGACATTGGTTATAGTGAACTAGGTTTGCATTTGTTGACTTAGACTATAACTGTTGGACATTAGACACACTTATTTACACAATTCATTTTGCATAGCATTTACATATGGTATTATGTAACAGCTATGGCGTCACCTCCCACACCTACTTGTGACGAGGAAAAACAATTCGTATCATCCCTAGAATTCAAGAAAAGATGAGTTGAGTTGGTGGATGACACGATTCCCTACGATGAGGAGATACACATACGATCGAGGGAGAACGGTCAATACTGGAAGTGGTTCCCTGATCTCATCCACAGCTAGGTGTGTTAAGAGCGAGTACCTCTGCCACCTACTCCTGAAACGGATGCTAACAGCTGGACTTTACCTACTCTGGGATACCCACCAGAGCCATCATTTGCAGCCTTTGTTTCAGGTATGGACCGGGAGATTCACAACATGCGATAGGCAGTTGGGAAGATCACAAGATTTCTAGAGAGAATCAACTGGTTGATGAAGAAGTGGAACAGCCTTGCGGAGGACTTGGGATAGACAGACGAGATGCGCAATACCTTGGTCGATACTTTCGGGGAATTCCAAGGTCCCTACATCCAATGCTTGTGCTTCTTACAGCTCTAATAATTCCAATGGCAAGCCCTACTTCAAAAAATGCGGAAAGGTATGACATAAGCAAAAAGATTGCCCTGACTTTAAGTAATGGCTGGCTAAAAGAGGTGTCTTAATATGAAAATTGAGTCCTTTAACTTAAATGTCACAACTAAAACATGGTGGTTGACTCTGGTTCTATGGTTCATCTGACCAATTCTACTCAAGGATTCCTTACAATCTGAAAGCGGAAAAGAAACCAAAGAACACCTAAGCTTGGGGATGCAACGGAAGCATTTGTTGCTGTCGTGGGAACCTATGCATTAATAATGAAAACTGGTCTATGTATTAAACTTTATGATACCTTATATATTCTTGAAATTTTTAGGAATCTTATATCATGACCTAAGTTAGACATGGATGGTTTTTATGTTACTTATGGTAATGGCAAACTTACTATTAGTTCTAATCTCATGTATTTGGTACCACTCTTACGGATGGTGGTCTTTATAAATTAGAACTAAATGGTGATTTATCTAATCTTTGTTATCATATAAAATTAATTAGAACTTAACAAAGACTAAAAGAAAATGAGAATTAGAAACTTCATCCATGTTGTGGTATCAACGTTTAGGCCACATTTCTCGAGATCACTTATCTTGACTTGGGAAGGTTGAAGTTTTACCTTATCTCGATTTCACTGATTTAGAAACATATGTCAAATGCCTTCAAGACAAAATGAAAACATTAGCTAAGAAAGATGCTACTAGGAGCTATAATTTAGTAGGACTCATTCACACTGACATTAGTAGCCCTTACACCATTACTTAAATACCTGGACACACTTGATTTATTACTTTCATAGATGATTATTCTCGTTACATGTACTCGTTTCTAATAAAGTATAAATCTGAATCACTTAAAACTTTTAATGATTACGTATCTGAATTTGAAAATCAACTAAATCTTAAAATAATAGTTGTGAGATCAGATAGAGGAAGTGAATATTATGGTAGACATACTGAAATGGGTTAGGCTCCTAGTCTATTTTTATGAATTTTGTAAAGGCCAGGGGATCGTGAAATAGCACACCGAGCCTGGTACTCTTTAACAAAATGGTGTTATGGAGAGGAGAAATAGAGCTCTAACGTACATGGTTCTCAATATGTTAGCCAACTCAAGTTTACTGTCACACCCCCAAATTTCAACTAACGGAATCACACCGTTTGGGAGCATGACAAACCAGGATCTCAGATCATTAGACATAGCGAAGACCTCTATATGAATTTCAAAACATACTTTGGTCTTTAAAACATAACATTCAGAGTTTACAAAAGTTGCGAAAGCGTTTAAAAAAAAACATAAACAGTTGTAAAGTAAACATTACAAAACAAAATACTCAAATGTTCAAATTCAAATATTCAAAGTGTTTATAATGCATGAGACTCTATCTCCTATTCCATGCAAGCTTTAGCGCGCGCCATAGCGTCCTGAGAAAACATGCAAATCAAGTCAACACAAAAGTTGGTGCATAACACAGGTTTTAAATAATCACAATGTTCAAAACAACAGTTTGAATAACAAGTTGTAGATAACATAATCACACATGCACAGTCATGATAGCTAGTCATATAAACTATTTACATAAGTGTTCGACACCGAAGCTGACGGATTGCCATGCTATAGCATGTTTTCGCCTTGCCACTATTGTCTATCACAACAATAGTAATAATTGTGTTTGGTCAGTCAAACACCTACGTAGATCCCATCTACCAGGTGAGGTTTGTCAAACCTAATAGATCTATTTCCAACTACCACGCTTTGCGCTACGGCAAACTAAACGGTTCGAGGTGTGTAAGGACTTTCAAGTTGATATGTTTTCACATAATGTAAACAGCTAACTCATGCAAGTGATATGTATCTAAAAACAGTTTGTTGCACATGTTTTCTCCCCCAAAACAGTTTAAAATAAGAAAGGGGCCGTGTACGCACCTTTGATAATAGCGGAATGATCAAACACGTGTGAACTTGCGTAGAAATCCTCTACGAAGAATCTGTGATTTAAACAATAACCTACAGTTATTCGGAATGTCGTTTTGTGCTTGAAATCACATACGTGTCAACACACGTATGTTGGATTTGCTAAGAATGTGCATACGAAAGTACGCGTGCCATTGAAATCGTTAAAATAAAACCACATTTGATTTTATTTAAATAGACGTAATTATACGCGATTTCGTTTTCGATCTAAAATATAGATTTTATCATTCTAATTTGTTCGAGATGAAATCCTGGTTCCAACGCAATTCGAACGAGTCGAATCGGACTTGAGATGAAGGAGTTATGGTTAAAACATCAAAAATGACTTAAAATCCAAAAATGGTGGAACCCGGGATCGAACCCGCGACTTCCCCATTCAAACCACACGCATCTAACCAGTCAAGCCCGCTAGGGTATCGCGATATACTTCTGAAATTAGTTGTTTTAAATCCTAACTAGCCGGTTCTCTTTCATCATACTATAGCCGAAGCATCTAACTATCCAATTGTTCCTATTTCGAATCCGATTGATCTTATCAACACAAGCTTATTATTCTAGACACTTAGGCGTACCTAATGATGGTTCTAATTCGATCAAAACATAATCAATAAGTTCTAATTGATCCACAATACTCTCGGTTTTCAACCGAACCAATATTCAACTCGAAATCCTCTAATTCATGATTGTAACATCAAATTAACTTAGGATTTAGTTTAACCGCAACATTCTGAAACTTCCTATATAGTTTAATTTGATTATAAGTCCAATTAAACAAGAAACCCCCAATTCAGTTTCCCTTTAAGAACCCTAGATTCGAAATCCACAATTCCGAACTGTTTTGATGAAATTAATCTATCATTCACCTTGATCGATCACTTATGAAGCTTTCTATATCATTTAATTCGATTATTAACCTCTTTAAGATCAAGACCCCCAAAATCGTTTTGCTATGAACCCTAGTTACTAGAACTTTAGCAATTCGATGATGTTAAACGAATTACAGTTAGGGATAATCTTAGTCGACCCTTTTAGAGAGTTTAGGATGAATTACTAACCTGTTTTGATGAAGAATTGATATAGAACCACTTTGAGCCCTAGGTTCGGTCACCTCCAAATCGTTTTCTTCAATCCACAGTTCCTTAGATCGAATTACTGCTTGAACTCACTTCTAAGTATGCCGAATGATATGAAGGAATGTTCAATTGTGATTGTTGAACTCGAATTGTATGGTTTTGATATTGAATACCCACGACCTTAACATTTCGAAACGGTTTTCTAGTTAATTCTATGATTTATGATTCCCCAACGTATAACAACTGTTAATGATCATCAATATGATGATTAGTGGTCATTTAATTCCATCATAACCGATCATAGATTACTATTCGAATTCCAATTTAGTTGTTAGGCCGAATTTTGACTTTTAATGTCAAACTTGAACCTTTAAAATCAATTACAAATCTTAATCTTGTAATTAGAACAAATTGAAACTGATTTCTATTAAATCAAATCCTTTAGATATGATTTAGCTCGATTACATAATAATTCGGTTAACAAAATTGAGCCGAAAGTCCCAAATTGTCACTAATTTGGTCCTTTAACTCCTTGTTGGGCTAAATTAATCCCAATTGGGCCTCATTATTGCAATTGGGCCTACACTAAACTCATTGGGCCTACTTTGACCTTACTGGGCCTTCTTTGGCTTTCATTGGGCCTCCCTGAGCCTTATTGGGCCTATCTTAATTCTGTTTAGTCTAATTGGGCCTTAATGGCCTACTTTGTCTTCCTTGAGCCTAAATTAACCTCATTGGGCCTACTAGACTTTGTTGGGCCTTCATAGACTCCATTGGGCCTTACCGGGCCTTCCTTGACCTTGTTGGGCCTTCATTGGCCTTGTTGGGCCTTCATTGGCCTTGTTGGGCCTATGATATCACCATCTTCCGTTAACAAGGTTAGTGTAAAAGTCGGATTGTCACATCATCCCCTTGTTGAAGGAATTTTCGTCCCGAAAATTAGTAAGTGTTAAGAGTAGTTAGGAAACTACTTACGAGTTTAAATCGTACGTGTTAGTGTGATTTGATCATTCTGTGTGCTTGTGTGTACTCACACACAAAGTCTAATGCTTGCAACATCACAACTCAATTGTGATCGTTCAATGTGACTGTTTGCGTGTACACTAGTTAGTTCACCTAACTGTGACTGTTTGTGTTTGATCGTACTGTGTTGTGTAACCTCAGACATAGTGAGTGTCTGAAACTGTTTGTACTATGCAACCCCGCACATAGCAAAAATGTGTGTAATCAAGTGTAACCTCACACCTAGTGAATGTCTGAAACTGTTTGTACTATGCAACCCCGCACATAGCAAAATGTGTGTAATCAATCACGTATGTACTACCATAACATGTAACATATGAAATGTAGCTCATAAAATATATAGAATGTAACACATAAAATATATAGAATGTAATGTAGCACAAATGTTTGTAACAAAATCAATTGAATAAAATGTTTGTGCTTACAGTTTGAAATTTGCAGTGTTGATGTGTGAAAGCATCACGTCATCCCCTTGTTGAAGGAAATTTCGTCCCGAAATTTAACGTGCGCTCTCAGTGTTATCAGTAGCTGTTTTGAATAGATGAGGATACTTCTTCATCATTTGATCTTCCCGTTCCCATGTGAATTCAGGACCACGTCTTGAATTCCATCGAACTTTGACTATCGGAATCTTGCTCTGCTTCAGTTGTTTGACCTCGCGGTCCATGATTTCTGCTGGTTCTTCAATGAATCGTAACTGTTCATCTACTTGTATCTCTTCCAACGGTACAATCAATGTCTCATCAGAAAGACATTTCTTTAAGTTTGAAACATGAAAGACATCATGAACTCCACTGAGTTCATCCGGTAACTTGAGTTGATACGCCACCGGACCAATCCTTTTCAGGATCTCAAAAGGTCCTACGTAACGTGGACTAAGCTTTCCGCGCTTGCCGAATCGTATCACACCTTTCCAAGGTGATACTTTTAGAAGAACTCGGTCTCCTACTTGAAACTCCAACGGCTTGCGACGTTTATCTGCATAACTCTTCTGTCGATCCCGAGCCGCTGCCATACGGTTCCGGATTTGAACTATTTTCTCTGTCGTCTCGTGCACCAGTTCAGGACCTGTTATCTGACTGTCACCAATTTCAGCCCAGCAAACTGGTGAACGACATTTGCGACCATACAAAGCTTCAAACGGTGCTGCTTGCATGCTTGTATGATAACTGTTGTTGTAAGAGAATTCCACCAACGGTAAATGATTCTCCCAGCTATCACCAAAGTCAATTACACAAGCTCATAACATATCCTCGAGCGTTTGAATCGTACGTTCACTTTGACCGTCGGTCTGTGGATGATAGGCGGTACTCATATCCAAGCGAGTCCCCAATGACTTATGAAGAGATTTCCAAAAGTTAGAAGTAAATCGGGCATCCCGATCTGATATGATAGAGATTGGCACGCCATGTCGTGCTACTACTTCCTTGATGTAAATGCGAGTCAGTTTCTCCATCTTATCAGTTTCCTTGATTGCTAAGAAGTGTGCAGATTTCGTTAATCGATCGACAATTACCCAAATCGTATCACAACCACTCGGTGTACGGGGTAACTTGGTAATGAAATCCATCGAAATCTGTTCCCATTTCCACATCGGTATCTCTGGTTGTTGCAGTAAACCAGATGGCTTCTGATATTCAACTTTGACTTTCGAACAAGTCAAACATTTGCTAACGTACCTAGCAATATCCGCTTTCATATGAGGCCACCAATACAGTGCCTTCAAGTCATGATACATCTTGTCTGATCCCGGATGGACTGAATATCTAGACTTGTGTGCTTCGTCCATCACGAGTTCCCTTAAACCTCCATATAAAGGTATCCACATTCGATCAATGAAATAACGAATTCCATCAGGTTTAACATTCAATTGTTCTTCCATTCCTCGTAAAGATTCCGGTACTAAGTTTTCCGTTTTCAAGGCCTCAATCTGAGCACTGTGTACCTTGTCAGGTAAGTCGGTATGTATTGTCATCATAAGTGCGCGAACCCGTCTTGCTCCTGTTGTGTCTTTTCTGCTCAGAGCGTCAGCTACTACATTAGCTTTTCCCGGGTGATACTTAATCGCACACTCATAATCGTTCAACAACTCAACCCATCGTCGTTGCCTCATGTTAAGCTCCTTCTGATCAAAGATATGCTGCAAACTCTTATGATCAGTGTAAATGGTACACTTAGTTCCATACAGATAATGCCTCCAAATTTTCAAAGCAAAAACCACTGCTCCCAACTCCAAGTCATGAGTAGTGTAATTCTTTTCGTGTGTTCGTAGTTGTCTGGAAGCATAAGCGATCACTTTATCACGTTGCATCAACACACATCCCAATCCCTGTACAGATGCGTCACAATACACCGCAAAGTCTTCCGTTCCTTCCGGTAAGGACAGAATCGGTGCACTGCAGAGTTTCTGCTTCAATAACTGGAATGCAGCTTCCTGTTTATCCGTCCAGTTATACTTTGTTCCCTTGTGCGTAAGAGCTGTAAGTGGTTGAGCGATCTTTGAGAAACCTTCAATGAATCGTCGATAATAACCCGCCAAACCAAGGAATTGTCGTACCTCAGTAGGGGTCTTTGGCGCTTCCCAATTCTTAATCGCTTCAATCTTCGCTGGATCAACATGTATGCCCTTTTCGTTGACTATATGACCCAGAAATTGTACTTCTCGCATCCAGAAATCACATTTCGAAAATTTAGCGTACAATTGTTCTTGTTTCAATAGCTCTAGCAATAATCGAAGATGTTCAGCGTGTTCCTCCTCAGACTGTGAATAGATGAGAATGTCATCAATGAAAACAATGACAAACTTATCAAGATAAGGTTTACAAACACGATTCATGAGATCCATGAATACAGCTGGAGCGTTTGTCAACCCAAATGGCATGACCAAGAACTCATAATGGCCGTATCTTGTCCTGAATGCTGTCTTCGGAATATCCTCCTCCTGAACTCTTAGTTGATGATAACCCGACCTGAGATCAATCTTCGAGTAGTAACTCGAACCTTGCAATTGATCAAACAGATCGTCAATCCTGGGTAACGGATACCGGTTCTTGATAGTAACTTTATTCAATTCCCGGTAATCGATGCACATACGGAAAGTTCCGTCCTTCTTCTTTACAAACAAAACTGGAGCTCCCCACGGTGAAAAACTAGGTCGTATGAAACCCTTATCCAACAACTCTTGCAATTGTGTGGATAACTCTTGCATCTCAGACGGTGCAAGTCGATAAGGCGCCCTAGCTATCGGTGCTGCATCTGGTGTAAGATCGATTCGAAATTCCACCTGTCTGATAGGCGGTAATCCCGGCAAGTCTTCTGGAAACACATCCGGAAATTCACAAACTACAGGTATATCTTCAAGCTTCCTCTCAGCTACTGGCTTTTCAGTTATAAGTGCTATAACTGTCGTATGACCTTTCCGCAGACATTTGTGTGCTTTCATACAAGATATGAGACGCAGTGGTGTACTGCTCTTCTCGCCTTGTACATATAATGTCTCCCCCTGCGGAAGAGGTATGCGAACAATCTTTTCATGGCATACAATTTCAGCCTGGTTTTTGGACAACCAGTCCATGCCAATAACTACATCAAAACTGCCTAAGGCAATAGGCATAAGATCAATCTCTAATGTTTGACCCATCAAATCAAGGATACATCCCTTAAAGATATTTTCCACTACTATCAACTTACCATCAGCTAATTCCACAGTGTATGGACTATCTAAGGCAGTGGGACTAACATTTCGCAACTTAGCAAGTGAACTAGATACAAAACTCCGATCGGCACCAGTGTCAAATAACATAGAGGCATAGTGATTATTTAAGAGGAACGTACCCGTGACAATGTTGGGATCCTCCCGCGCTTGACGTCCTCCTATCACAAACGCCCTGCCTCTAGCACCATTGTTGTTGTTGTTGTTATTGTTGTTGTTGTTGTTGGTGCCATTTCCATTACCGTTGCCATTTCCATTACCATTGGCATTATTGTCCCCGCCTTTCTTGAGCTGTGGGCAATCTTTCTTAAAATGTCCCATTTTGCCACACTCAAAACAACCTTTCTGAGCGTTGTTCTGGTTATTGTTTTGGTTGTTGTTGTTCTGTAGTTCCCCGCGACAATCCTTAGCCGCATGCCCAATCTTGCCACACCTCTGGCACTTAGCTCTTTCACATTGATTACCTGCATGATGGTAACCACACTTGTTGCACTTGGGGTGTTTCCCAATATAAACCCCCGACGATGATGATTGCTGACCACTGCTTGAACCATGATAAGACTTGTTGAAGTCTTGTTTCCGGTTTTGCTGATATGATTGTTGGTTGTTCCCCTTTGAGTTGTTACCTTCCCACTTTCTTTTATGATCTCCTACCTTGGTAGCAGATGTTCGTTTGGGCAGAGTCCCCTGCAACACTGCCTGGTCAGTAAGCTGATGCGCTAGACGAACAGCTTGTTGGATAGTGGTGGGATTTGCTGAAGTAACCAACCCCTGAATCTGAGGCACTAGTCCTCCAATGTACCTTTCAATCCACTTACTGGCTGGAGTAGCCATGTGTGGTAGCAGTCTGGCCAACTCGTGTGACCTGGTTGTGTACTCTTCAATGTTTGACCCCTCCATCTTGAGGTGCCAATATTCCTCTTCCAACTTCTGCATTTCACTGCGAGGACAGTACTCCTCTTGCAGTAAAGTTTTGAAGTTGTCCCATGTCAAGGCATTAGCCTCTCCCAACCCCAGAGTCTGGACATTTGAGTTCCACCAAGTTAGTGCTGGACCCTCCAATGTTCCCGTAGCAAATTTCACCTTGCTTTCATTAGGGCAGTTGCACATTTCGAATACAGACTCAGCCTTTTCAATCCACCGAAGGAGTCCAATGGCCCCCTCCGACCCTTTGAAATTGTGTGGTTTGCAGTCCAAAAACATCTTTAACGTGCAAACTTGTGGGTTAATCACTCCCCCAGCTGGACCCTGTGGCCCTGTGTTGTGAGTCTGAGCATACTGTGCGATTGCCTCTGCAACTCTGTTGTTGATTAGTTCATTGAGCTCAGCAACAGTCATATGTACGTTTCCCTCAGCCATTAGTTTCCTATTTACAAGAAGTGTTAGCACGAAGTCAAAATCTAATGTGACATGTGTAAGTAAAACAACAAACACAACATGTAATATAAATCAACATAACTGTTGAAAATAAATAATAACTCTTCAATAGATAGAAACTTTCTTTGAGTACAATACTTTTGAAATGAAATACAAGTTTTCAAACTACTAATGTAGGAACACAACCCGTTCCTAATAAGTTTAAATAAAACAAGAAAGAAATGAAAAATAATCAATCGTCCTCAACGGTGGATTCAGGATCGGACTCAGCAACTGGTGCTGGTTCCTCCTCCTCATCCTCATCCTGTTCCTCATTCTCAACTACCACTAAATCCTCCAAAGCTTCAATCCTGCCCGCCAAAATCTCCTCTCGGTTCTCTGACTCTTCTAGACGACCAATCAAATTGATCATCTCATCCCGCATATCGTGAACAAGATGGGTAAGATCATCCTGCCTCTCAATAGCATCCCATAACTCCTGAGATCTCTGTGCTATCCTATCTTCTGCTACCTCCAGATCCTCGCGCAATTTGGCGATCTCCTCGGCGTCCGTCCTTTGCCTCTTAGGCTCAGGAGCATCTAGTACTGGTGGTGAGTGTGTAGAAGGTCCCTCAGCAGGGATCTGCTGAGTGCCCTCCTCAGGCTCCTCTTCCGGATCCTCATCCGGGTCCTCGTATGGATCCTCCTCTGGATCCTCGTCTGGATCCTCCTCCGGATCCTCCTCCGGATCTGAGTCATCCTGCTCATATGGTGGAGGTGATGGAATAGGTGGTGGTGGTGATGATGGTGGTGCAGGAACTATCGGTTCCTCGTCCTCGGAATCATCAATGTAGATATAGGGAACTGATGGTGATGCCATGCCTGTTACATAATATCATATGTAAGTGCAGTGTCATAGAACGTGTAAGCAAGTCAATTACATAATGTCCTATGTAATTTCTAAGCAGTATGTGTAAACATGTGTGTCTAATGTCTAACAGTCATAGTCTAGGCCTACAAATGCAAACCTAGTTCGCTATAACCAATGGCTCTGATACCAATCTGTCACACCCCCAAATTTCAACTAACGGAATCACACCGTTTGGGAGCATGACAAACCAGGATCTCAGATCATTAGACATAGCGAAGACCTCTATATGAATTTCAAAACATACTTTGGTCTTTAAAACATAACATTCAGAGTTTACAAAAGTTGCGGAAGCGTTTAAAAAAAAACATAAACAGTTGTAAAGTAAACATTACAAAACAAAATACTCAAATGTTCAAATTCAAATATTCAAAGTGTTTATAATGCATGAGACTCTATCTCCTAGTCCATGCAAGCTTTAGCGCGCGCCTTAGCGTCCTGAGAAAACATGCAAATCAAGTCAACACAAAAGTTGGTGCATAACACAGGTTTTAAATAATCACAATGTTCAAAACAGCAGTTTGAATAACAAGTTGTAGATAACATAATCACACATGCACAGTCATGATAGCTAGTCATATAAACTATTTACATAAGTGTTCGACACCGAAGCTGACGGATTGCCATGCTATAGCATGTTTTCGCCTTGCCACTATTGTCTATCACAACAATAGTAATAATTGTGTTTGGTCAGTCAAACACCTGCGTAGATCCCATCTACCAGGTGAGGTTTGTCAAACCTAATAGATCTATTTCCAACTACCACGCTTTGCGCTACGGCAAACTAAACGGTTCGAGGTGTGTAAGGACTTTCAAGTTGATATGTTTTCACATAATGTAAACAGCTAACTCATGCAAGTGATATGCATCTAAAAACAGTTTGTTGCACATGTTTTCTCCCCCAAAACAGTTTAAAATAAGAAAGGGGCCGTGTACGCACCTTTGATAATAGCAGAATGATCAAACACGTGTGAACTTGCGTAGAAATCCTCTACGAAGAATCTGTGATTTAAACAATAACCTACAGTTATTCGGAATGTCGTTTTGTGCTTGAAATCACATACGTGTCAACACACGTATGTTGGATTTGCTAAGAATGTGCATACGAAAGTACGCGTGCCATTGAAATCGTTAAAATAAAACCACATTTGATTTTATTTAAATAGACGTAATTATAAGCGATTTCGTTTTCGATCTAAAATATAGATTTTATCATTCTAATTTGTTCGAGATGAAATCCTGGTTCCAACGCAATTCGAACGAGTCGAATCGGACTTGAGATGAAGGAGTTATGGTTAAAACATCAAAAATGACTTAAAATCCAAAAATGGTGGAACCCGGGATCGAACCCGCGACTTCCCCATTCAAACCACACGCATCTAACCAGTCAAGCCCGCTAGGGTATCGCGATATACTTCTGAAATTAATTGTTTTAAATCCTAACTAGCCGGTTCTCTTTGATCATACTATAGCCGAAGCATCTAACTATCCAATTGTTCCTATTTCGAATCCGATTGATCTTATCAACACAAGCTTATTATTCTAGACACTTAGGCGTACCTAATGATGGTTCTAATTCGATCAAAACATAATCAATAAGTTCTAATTGATCCACAATACTCTCGGTTTTCAACCGAACCAATATTCAACTCGAAATCCTCTAATTCATGATTGTAACATCAAATTAACTTAGGATTTAGTTTAACCGCAACATTCTGAAACTTCTTATATAGTTTAATTTGATTATAAGTCCAATTAAACAAGAAACCCCCAATTCAGTTTCCCTTTAAGAACCCTAGATTCGAAATCCACAATTCCGAACTGTTTTGATGAAATTAATCTATCATTCACCTTGATCGATCACTTATGAAGCTTTCTATATCATTTAATTCGATTATTAACCTCTTTAAGATCAAGACCCCCAAAATCGTTTTGCTATGAACCCTAGTTACTAGAACTTTAGCAATTCGATGATGTTAAACGAATTACAGTTAGGGATAATCTTAGTCGACCCTTTTAGAGAGTTTAGGATGAATTACTAACCTGTTTCGATGAAGAATTGATATAGAACCACTTTGAGCCCTAGGTTCGGTCACCTCCAAATCGTTTTCTTCAATCCACAGTTCCTTATATCGAATTACTGCTTGAACTCACTTCTAAGTATGCCGAATGATATGAAGGAATGTTCAATTGTGATTGTTGAACTCGAATTGTATGGTTTTGATATTGAATACCCACGACCTTAACATTTCGAAACGGTTTTCTAGTTAATTCTATGATTTATGATTCCCCAACGTATAACAACTGTTAATGATCATCAATATGATGATTAGTGGTCATTTAATTCCATCATAACCGATCATAGATTACTATTCGAATTCCAATTTAGTTGTTAGGCCGAATTTTGACTTTTAATGTCAAACTTGAACCTTTAAAATCAATTACAAATCTTAATCTTGTAATTAGAACAAATTGAAACTGATTTCTACTAAATCAAATCCTTTAGATATGATTTAGCTCGATTACATAATAATTCGGTTAACAAAATTGAGCCGAAAGTCCCAAATTGTCACTAATTTGGTCCTTTAACTCCTTGTTGGGCTAAATTAATCCCAATTGGGCCTCATTATTGCAATTGGGCCTACACTAAACTCATTGGGCCTACTTTGACCTTACTGGGCCTTCTTTGGCTTTCATTGGGCCTCCCTGAGCCTTATTGGGCCTATCTTAATTCTGTTTAGTCTAATTGGGCCTTAATGGCCTACTTTGTCTTCCTTGAGCCTAAATTAACCTCATTGGGCCTACTAGACTTTGTTGGGCCTTCATAGACTCCATTGGGCCTTACCGGGCCTTCCTTGACCTTGTTGGGCCTTCATTGGCCTTGTTGGGCCTTCATTGGCCTTGTTGGGCCTATGATATCACCATCTTCCGTTAACAAGGTTAGTGTAAAAGTCGGATTGTCACATCATCCCTCATTCCTCTAGACTGAAGCCTTAAAGACATTATTTCAGATACTCAATAGAGTTCCTTCAAAGTATTTCTATAAAACTCCTAATGAACTTTGGAACAGAAGGAAACTGAGTCTAAGATATATGAAGGTATGAGTATATCTTGCTGAAGTTAAACTCTATAATCCTTTTTTTAAAGAAGTTTGACATGAAAATTATTACACGTTACTTCATCGGATATCCCGATCACTCAAAGGGTTATAGATTCTATTGTCCTTTCCATGTTACTCTTATTGTATAAAGTAATCATGCTCACTTTCTTGAGGATTCTAGGGTTATTAGGAGTAGTGAAAATCTTGATCTTGATTTGCAAGAAGTACATACGCCCAGGGGGGACTTGTTGACTAACTTTCCTCTGATTACTCCTCTTGTACACCATGCTACTCTGAACTTCACTGCACCACCTCCGACACAATCAAAACTTAATACGACTCCAATTGTTACCGAGAATGAAGACATCTCAAATGATCAAAATCTACACAATACCAGCCATGTTGAACCTGCTAATCAAATCAGGAGGTCATGTAGGTCTAAAATACTTACTAGTTTGGATGATTATGCATGCTATCTGAATGAAACTGAAATGGATGTGGGAAAGTTTACCAATCCTACCTTTTATCATGAAGCCATTACTAGTGATCAGCCATTATTCATTGGTAATCACTGTCATCCCACCCTTCTTCCGGACAACTTGCACCGTACTCACCCAAGGGGAATCAGAGATACGATAAATCAAACATGCATCAAGTAACTTGATAACCTCCTTCTTCACGACGTCTTGCATATTGGGGTTCAGACGTCTCTGAGCTGAACTACAGGCCTAAAATCCTCCTCCATCAAGATCTTATGGGTACAAAAAGTTGGATTGATTCCCTTGATGTCCATGATCTTCCACGCGATCGCCTTCTTGTGTGTCTTCAGAACCTCAAGCAATTTGGCATTCTCTCCACTCGATAACGCAGCCGAGATAATAACGGGTAACTGAGACTCACCATCTAGGAATGCATACTCCAAATGACCGGGAAGCTCCTTAAGCTCAACAGATGGTGGGTCTTCAACAGAAGGTAATGCCTTAGGTTTATCTTGGCGATCCATGACTTCAAACACTTCATCCTGAGGGGAAGGATCGTGGCTCAGCAATGCCACCATCTTATCATCGAATCGACCCTCAGAAACTGGGTCTACATCCTCTTCTCCTAACAATTGGGTGTCAAACACCTCCACAACACACCCATCTTGTGATGGATCACTCATACATGAATCAACAACATCAATGAAGTAGAGTGAATCGTCCTGACTCTGTGGATGCCTCATTGACCTTCTGATATCAAAGGTCACCTCCTCATCATAAACTCTAAGTGTCAATTTGCCCGAGCAAACATCAATGAGGGCTCTAACAGTGGCTAGGAATGGACGACCAAGAATGAGAGGTACATTCTTATCTTCATCCATATCAAGGATCACAAAGTCGATAGGAAACACAAATCGATCAATCTTAACCAACAAATTCTCAACTATACCTCTCGGATATTTGACTGACTGATCGGCAAGTTGGATGCTCATTCGGGTTGGCTTAAGTTCCTCAACACCAAATTTCTCAAATACAACATAGGGCATCAGATTGATGCTAGCCCCCAAATCAGCCAATGCATTGCTGACTGATAAACTTCCAATCAAGCATGGGATAGAGAAACTTCCAGGATCATTCATCTTATGAGGAAGTTTGTTTTGAAGGATCGCAGAACACTCCTCACTTAATGTGATATGAGATAATTCTTCCAACTTCTTCTTGTTGGTGAGGATGTCCTTCAAAAACTTGGCATACTTAGGCATCTGAGCAAGTGCCTCAACAAATGGCAGATTGATGTGCAACTGCTTGAACAATTCCAAAAATTTACCATAGTGTTCCTCCAATTTCTGCTTCTTCAACCTGCTGGGGTATGGGATAGGAGGAGTGTAGTCCTTGACTGGTTGCTTTGCTTGTGCTGTACTTGCTGGGCCTGGCCTGGAATGCACCTCAGCAGTAATCTCAGTTGCAACCTCCTCAATCACCGGTGGAAGAGAAGAAGAAGAGGAAGCCGGTGGAGGAGGTGTAGTGGTGGATTTACCACTCCTCAATGGGATGGCCTTAACATGAGCATTAGGATTCGGCTCATTGTTACTCGGGAGGCCACCTTGTTGCCTTTCGGATAGCAACTTAGCAATCTGTCCTACCTGATTCTCGATGGCTTGCATCGATGCTTTTTGGTTCCTCAACTCCGTCTCATGCTTATGGAAGCGGTCTTCCATATACTTATTCTGTTTCTGAGCCAACTGGCTTTGGCTCTCGGAGTTAGCTAGCAACCGTGCAACCATATCCTCCAAATTGGATCGCTTTTCAGGAGTGGGTTATGTCCCACTGCTAGAACCTTGATTTTGGAATTGGTTCTGTGGAGGACGAATCTGTGAGGACTGACCGTGAGACTGATTTTGAAATGGGGGTCGCGGATTGAATCCTGGTGGTTGCTAGTTTGCGGTACCAGACTTCCAACTAAAATTTGGGTGATTCCTCCACCCCAGATTATAAGTGTTACTGTAGGGATTATTTTGAGACTGAGTTTGGTTGCCCATGTAGTCAACCTGCTTGTGAACGGATCTATCCCTAATCGAACACTCACCGCTATTGTATGCTCCCCCACATATCTCACAACAAGATTGGACTTTGTTCACAGACATCTGCTTGATTTTGTTGGAGAGGGCCTCCAACTGTACTATGAAAGCAGTATAGGAATCAACCTGATGGACACCCTGCTTGGGTGCCTTGGCTCTCGGGTCTAGTTGAGAATAGCTCTTCCTAGCTCCTTTCTCAAGCAATTCAAATGCCCCTCGCGGTCGCTTTGCTCGAAAATCTCCACCCGCATAGCTGTCAAGCCACTGACGTCCGCTCACATCGAGACCATTGTAGAATGTCTCGCACTGTCTCCATAGCTCCAAACCGTGATGTGGGACCTTTCTCATCAGATCTTTGAACCACTCTCACGCCTTGTAGAACGTTTCACCATCATCCTGCTAGAACGAAAGAATCCGAGCTCTCAGCTTCGCAGTTTTCTCGGGAGGAAAGTAGTTTTCGAAGAATTTTTCAGACATCTGATTCCAAGTGGTGATACAGCCCAAGGGAAGGGAAATCAGCCATGCCTTGGCTCGGTCACATAGAGTGAATGGGAATAACCAAAGCCGAATGGCATCATTAGACGCGCCATTGATCTTGAAAGTGGTGCAAATATCCAGAAATCCCGTGATATGGAGATTAGGATCCTCGTGATCCTTCCCATCAAACTGAACAGTGTTCTGAACCATTTGAATGATACTCGACTTCATCTCGAAATTGTTGGCCTCAACAGTCGGTCGGGTAATGCTTAGCTCCAATCCTCCAAGTGATGGTTTCGCGAAGTCAGAAATCGTCCGGTCATCATCTTGGTCCGCCATGATCGTGCCTCCCGTGCCAAAGATGTTGTCGGTTTCTACGTCTCCTTCGATGGTATTTGCTACAACACGGGACCGCTCCCGCAACCTTTGCCGAAAATACCGCTCCGGTTCCGATCTAGGCTCGACAATGTCCGGCTTGGGGGTTGGGGACATACACACTTAATGCATAAATGAGTTACCAAATCAAACCTGTTAAAAAATAAAAGTAAAATAATATAAAATAAAGATAAAAATAAAAATTTTGAAAAATAAATAAAAACTAAAAGTCAAAAATCAAGCTAGTGAAATTAAATAAATAATAAAAAAAACTATTTTTACACTAAAAACTAAGCTAAATCACCAACTCTAATTTTTTATGAAATCACCGTGTCTCCGGCAACGGCACCAAAAACTCGATGTGCGTGAAACTATATAATTTTAAAGATGGATTTTTTCATACAGATTTTCGTTTTAAAAATGGTTTTTTTCTAAAAGCTAAATCACACACAATAGGCAAGTGTACCTATCGTATAATAATATAGCTCATTGTAAGAACCGTATATCAATCCGTGGACACGATATCTCTCAATACTAAACCTCCGTCAACATTTAGCAACAACATGAAAAGGTCGGGTTTGTGAATTTTAAAATAATAACTAAAAGGTGCTTTTTTTAAAATAATCTAAAGTCTAGGAAAATCGCTTAGATTATGAATTCGCTTAGTCTAGTGATGTGATGAATATGAATTGGTATATCAAATGTTGACTAGATCCCAGTCAAAGATATCTAATCCTATAATCTTTTGGAAAATTAAAATTATAAACATATTCTAATCACCTAGGATTATTCTATGAAGCCTAATGTCAAGGTGTATGTCAAGATATAATTAAGAATTAGTCATCCCTCAAGAATCTTAATTCTATAACTTAAGAAAAACTAATATGACTTATACATACTAATCATCCTAAGTTGCATAAATTCAACAAAGTCAAAATTTCTTCCAACTTACAATCTATGAACACAATCATGCAAATGAGGTCATTTGGCCATAATTTCCTAACTCACATGTTAATTATATTCAACAAATCATAATAACACCATGGTTTTTCCAAACTTTAGTGAAAGAAAGTATACTTATGCAAGTTTTATAACATTCAAGAAACCAATTATCATTCCAAATCTCATGGCATAATCTTAAAAACAAGTTGTAAGATTATAAACAAATGTTTGATCATAGTTTTCCAACATAATATGACTACACATTCATCATTCTTGAAAATTAATCAACCTACACAAGTGTACAACATCATTGGAATGTAATTGTAACTTCATCTTGAATCTTGACATAAACCCATTTGACCAATTCATAAAATCAATATAACATAAACATATGTTTCATCACAATCTAGACAATGAAGTGATTAGCCCATAAGGCTTACAAGAACAACAACAAAGTAGCTGAAATTAACGAGGAACATGACTAAAATAACAAATGCAAACCACTATCAAACAAGGATTGGAAACAAGATGGTGTTGGATGCTTCTTGGATCTTCAAGACCTTCAAAATCTCCCTTGGAAATCTTGGAAAATTCTGATCAGTGGGTATTTTTCCTCCAGGAAGTTCAACCCCTTCAAATGAGGAGAAAAACTCAATTTATAGAAATTCTGGAACTTGGCGCGGTCGTGCACCATAGGCGCACGATCGTGCAAGGTGCTACAGTACTTCACTTTTGGTCTGGGACGGTTGTCAAAGTTGCCATTTTCAGCTAAGTCTCGAAAATTGACTTGAGGTGTCAGGCATGGTCATGGCAAAAGTCGCACGGTTGTGCGTAAGTCGTGGTGGCCGGCACTACCTCCATTTGGCCCGGCACTGCGTTGCTTTGGCCCGGAACTGGCTAGTTTGCACTGTCATGCTAGGCTTATGCACGGTCGTGCATGGGCCAGCACTACCATGCATGGCCTTGCACTACCTGGTTGCACGGTCGTGCAAAGTTGTGCACGATCGTGCATGGGCCGGCACTGCCAGCGCAAGATTTGGCATGACAGTGCACATCTGGGATTTGCTCAGAATATGCTGAATTTCCATATAAGGCTTGATTTTCTTCCGAGCAAGGCTATTTATCCTTGAAATTCACAAAAACAATAATTAGGACTATTTGTGAATGAATTTGCATGTTGTTAACGTTAAAACCAGGGAAATTTGTGTCGAATAATATGTATAATTTAACGTATATCAATTCACATATATGTCATCCAAAATTTATGCATACAAAAGTAGCTAGGTCCACTATAAAAGTCGACTAACTAATGCATCCTGAATCAGGTGACTAAACCTGTTCATCACCTGAGAAAACATGCATTTAAAAAAAGTCAACACTTGGTTGGTGAGTTCATGAGTTTAGTAATTGAAAATGATTGTGGTTTGTCATTGACAAGTCATAGTCTCACACACAAGTCTTATTGAATTTGTCATAATATGTCTCACACGATGTCCTCTCCATAGTTACACCCTGCAGATAGTAGGTCATCCGATCAAGCATGATTATATATATTGCATACGTAGGGTCAAGCTTATCGCCAGCCCAGCCGCCAGCCACCACATACTTAACTGAACTCAACACCACCTGTAGTGCAACTATGGATACCCATTTCTTCTCACATGTGTCTATTCTCCTTTGGTATCCAACCTGATAAGCCCATATGATGTGTTCTCTTTCCACAGTGATATATATATATATATATAATAAAAGATTTATGAAGGGAATATACTACCATGACCTAAGTTATGGTAATGCCTTATTGTTTTAAGGAAAAAGATTAAATAAATCTTATCCTTTTTAGTATTCTCTCAATTGTAGAGTTTGCTGTAATTTAGTTCTAATATTAGGAGTGACAGTTAAATCATTTGTATTGTTCACAATCTTGAATGTATAGAGCATAAATGAGACCTATTGTGGTCCTCATTCAATCAGACCACAATGCCTCCAATTTACATCTATACATTTGTAGTCTCATAAGAATCAGTGCCTTCATAACGAATCTGCCACCAGTAATATGACATGAGTAAAAATCAATTCCTCAGTCTATCAGTTAACAGAAACGAAGGGTACAATTACAATCAGTGCCTGAAGATCAATATCACCCATGTGGACTTTTACCAAACCTGACTGATGCAGCCTGTTACCAGTCATACGAAACCGGGCAATGATAATGAATACGAATAACGTACTGACCTGACTCACCGGAAGTTTGTCAAACCTATGGTACCACTACGCTATCGTCTGTTTGTCTAAATGTTATCTCATAGTCATATAATGTTATAAACACAGTAGTATAAGATATAGTCTTAATACTCTATGTTATTTCAATGATTGGATGTGATGTGCACAAAGTTGTTAGGTTTCCATTATGAGATGGTGCCCTGCCCACAATTAACCAACCCTTCTGCAAGCTTCAAGTTCATTAAGTCCATTTAATGATGGCAACATTCTAACTCTCTTTACTTCTGTTTTATACAGATTTATTTTGATATGCTGATAATTTGAATAAAGTTCAAATCCATATAATATGTTGATGTGTTGACAGGCACAATACAGACAACACATATGGTCCATATCTTTGAACCTTAAACCTTTCTATTTATAAGATCAATTTGATAATTGATTCTTATGTTTAAGTGTTTAGTAATTGCAGGATTTGTCAAAGTATGTTGTAGTGCTGATAACCAAAGTGATAATGCTGAAAGCCAACTCATTAAAGATTGAGATGCTGACATTTTCTCAAAAGGATTCTTCAATGCTGACAGCTTAAAGTTTAGTGCTGACATTCAAAGTACACTGCTGATGATTATCTCAAGGATATTGCAGTGCTGATAAACAAATCTTGTGATGCTGATGACCAAGTGTGATGCTGATGATATATATTGTAGTGCTGATGATTACAATAACCAAAGTATTTATCAATGCTGACGACCAACTGTTGTGATGCTGATCAAGAAAATCTGCCAAGTACAAGAAAGTAAGTTTGCAATGCTGACATGCAAACTTACTAATGCTGAAGTTCAAGATTGTTGTTGCTGATGAAGAATCTACACTTAGATTCTGTTGTTTATTTGTTTTTGCTGACATCAGTTATGACGTGTATAACTGATGTGACGTTTGTATTGTTATTTTGATAACAGTTATCCGTTAGGGCAGTTATGTAGGTCTGAAATAGGTCTCTATAAACAGGACATTTATAGAATCAGTCTGTACGCTTTTTGAGAAAACACACTCACTTTTACACACTGTAATTCTCTGAGCAATTTCAGATCTACAATCAATATAACTGCCTTTAATATTCATCATCATCTGTTCTTAATTGTTCTTATTAAATATGTCTTGAATATTAATTACTGTTGGTTTTGTTATTTTAGATTGTTACGAAACTTAGATTGATTGCATGTTTCCGCCTTGTTATCAATCGAAATCATAGCTTATTGTTATCATCAGATCTCAGATTAAGATCTGATCCGATCCTGACAATTGGTATCAGAGCCACGAGCTCGATATTTTGATTTTCCTGAAAATCAAAAGCTGAAGTTATGATTTCTACGGTCAAGAGCTAATTCTAGCTTGAAATCGTATAGTTTAGAACGATCAAATTTAAATCAGATCAATTCGTTAAACTAATTTACATGGATTGATTGATTTGTTTTACTGTGTGTGTTCTTGGTGAAACTGTGTGTTTTGAGATTTCAGATTCATAGCTTAATATTGTGAAAACAATCAAGCGTATACGATTACCTATCACTTGTTGATTCGTAATCAATCTGTTCGTTGAAATTTGTGAGCCGATTCACAAATTTCCGTCTCAAGCGTCAAGAGTTTATTTCAGGATTTACTGTTTCATTGATTTTCGATTCTCTTCAATAGATCGCAAATCTTTAACAATAGTATTCCTGTTGTTTTTGTTACTTATTTAGAATTGTCTCTGATTATTAATCAATCATTTGAACTAATTGAGTGGAAAAATTAGGACTAGGTTATTAGATCCTGAATTAATTTCAACTCATTAGAAATTCTAAGTAAATTTTAACAAAAATGACAGATCAAACAATGGCACAACCAACTGTGTCTGTATATTCTGAATCAGGTTCATCTGGTGCTAAACCTCCTGTGTTGAAGAATGCAGCTGACTTCCAACAATGGAAGCTTAGGTTTCAAAATCATATTGATAGCACTGATCCAGAGATGTGGTGCTCAATTGTTGACGGCCCATATGTTCCTGCTGATTTGAGTGAAGAAAACAGATTGAAGTACCACAACAAAAGCTTACCTCTCAGAGGAATCAACCTGAGAGATGATGAGAAAAGAATGGTCAAAGTGGATATTAAAGCCTATGGTACACTTAAATCTGCTTTACCAATGGAAGTTTTGGTATGTGTCAAAGATTTTGAAACGGCAAAGAGCTTGTGGGATCAGTTGGAGGTGATGTTTGCTGGAAATGAAGAAATCAAGAGAATGAAGAGGGATAGCCTCAAAATGATGTTTGACAACTTCAAACACATGTCTGGTGAAACAGTCACCCAACAAATCCAACGTTATGTGCAATTGATCAATGAGCTAAAAACCTTTGGAATCAAAGTTGATAATTATGACTTAAATCTTAAGTTATTAAATACACTTCCAGAGAGCTGGACTGAGAAAGTTACATTGATTAAGGAAACCAGAAAGCTTGATGAGGTAAAAATTGAAGAGATGATTGCCAAACTTGAAGCAATTGACATGGATGTCAAAGCACGAGCATCTACTGCTCAAGTTGGTCAATACAAATTTGTGAAGACTGCTGGTGTTCAAGGTGGTGTTCAAGCCTTGGTTGTTGAAGAAGGGAAGAGTAATTCTCAGTACTCTCCTAATGAAAATGTTGGATTTGGTGTATATTCAACTCCCACACCACAAGCACCTGCTGCGAATCAATCACAAAATGACTCTCAACAATATTTTTCTCAGCAACAGTTTTCTGTAAACACAAATTCTGTTGAGCAGCAAGAAGCTTGCAAAGCATTTGTTGCAAGCTTTGAATGTTTTGCTGCAAGCTCTCTTGCAAAAGCTCAATTTACTCAACATGATCTTGAAGAAATAGATCCAAAGGATGTTGAAGAAATGGATATCAAATGGCAGATGGCCATGGTTGTCTTGAGGCACAAAAAATTCTGGAAGAAGTATGGTCCCATGAAATTTGAAGCTGATAAAACAAAAGTGGGTATTGATCTTGATAAAGTAAGATGCTACAACTGCAATCTTTATGGTCATTTCTCACGTGATTGCAAAGCTCCCAAAGACACCTCCAGATATCAATCAAATCAACAATCAAGTCAATCTGCACCTGCTGTTCAAATGAAAGCCATTGAACCACCAAAGCCAAAAGCACTTGTGGTCACAAACAACTCAGAGGATTTTGATTGGAGCAAGTATGCTGATGAGTATGATCCTGCACAAGCCATGATTGCTGTTGCAAAAAAATTTCAAGAAGACACAGATGAACCACTCCTTGCTTTGATGGCACTGGGAAATGAGGTAACCAGACCATGTTCTGATGAGTGTAAAATCAAGCAAGAAGTTTCAAAACAACACATCTCTGATTTGCAAAGAGAGTTAAGCAAATGCAGGTTTGAAGAAAAACAGTGGATAAATGACAAAGTAACACATGAAAATAAAATTAATTCTCTTTTAAAAGAAAATGAACAACTTAAAACTGAGAAATTAATTTTGCAAAAACAACATGATGAAAATTTGTCAAAATTAACAAAAGCATTATCTGATTTATCCACTGCAACTCTGAAAGTTGAAAATTTTGAAACTTCTTCCAAACACTTGACTAATTTGCTCAACAGTCAACTTCAAGGAAAATCAAAGGCAGGATTGGGTTTTCATGAGGTTCCACCTCCATACAATGAAAACTATACACCCATGCCTGAGTCAATGACCAGTCCAAAAGTGGTATTCCAAAAATCTGATTCTCAAAATCAGAAAAGTGATTGTTAATGATTCACATTCATTTTCTTTTAAGAATTTTGTCTCTGCTGAAAATAAAACTTCTGATGCTTTAAAATCATTAATTGAAAATGAATCTGAGAAATTGGTGACAACTGAAAACCAATCAAATTTAAAAATCAAACAAAAGGTCTCTAATTCAGCTCAGAATTCAGAGAAATCAAATGGATCTAAGTCATCAAATTCAGATTCATCAACAAAATGCACAATTTGCAAAAGTTTGTCTCACACAAGGAAACAATGCACATACAAATCAAAGAATCATTTTAACAAAATGTCTGAATTTGTGGAGAAAAAGAAAAGACTGCAAGGTAAACACTACTCTCCAGTTTCTGCAAACACTTCAAGGTACTGTTCTATATGTAGAACAAACAATCATGACCTTGTTGATTGTTACTATCATCAGCCTGATTTGGAGTGTATGCAGAACAGTAAAAATGTGGCTTATCCTTTTCTTGATAGTAAAGTTGCCAAAACAAAGGGCAAATCTGGAAACAATGCCTATCATTCCAGAAATTCCAAAGATTCTAGATTCAGACAACATCAATCTGAAAATAGAATGTTTGGGAATTATTATCAGTCAAAAATTCACACATCTCAGCAACCAAGAATTTCTCCTCAAAACTATCAGCAATGGCAAACTATGTTTGGTGGTTATCAACATCCCACACATAGTTTTGGTACTCAACAGTACTATAATGATGACAGTTATGGATACAACTTCACCCCACCTAAAATCAGAAAACAGAATTTTCACAAAACAAAAGCATCAAACATTTTTTATGAAAATTCATTTTATGAATCAGATCCAAACAGTCATCACGCTGATCACAAATCAATTTTGAAGAAACCTGTTGATAAATCAAATGGATATGACTCTACTTCCTCTCTCAAGGATGAGAAAGAAAAATAAATCAAAAGAAAGTTTCCTTTGAATCACAATCCACTCAGAATTGGAAACCAAAAGTTGATTCTGAAAACAAACAAAAGGATGAATCTAATTTGCCAGATTTATCAAAAATGCAGAAAGTTACTTTTCAAACTTTTGAAAATGGGAAACCCAAGACCTGGGAGGCTTGGGTTCCATTGTCTATTTAATCTGTTTCATTGATTGCAGGGACATTCAAGGAGAACTGACAACATCTGGTATGTTGACAGTGGATGTTCCAGGCACATGACAGGTAATGCCAACCTGCTTCATGATTTTCAAAATATCAATGGCATCTCTGTTGCTTTTGGAGGAGATCAGAAGGGAAAGATCACTGGTACTGGAGTAGTAAAGTGCAGAAATCTCAGCTTTGATAATGTGAGCTATGTGCAGCAGCTTCAGTATAATCTATTGAGTGTCTCACAGATCTGTGATAAAGACTACTCAGCCTTTTTCACCAAGCAAGAATGTGTGATTGTCAAGCCTGGTTTTCAAATTCCTGATGAATGGGTGGTGATGAGAACCCCAAGAAGGAATCATGTATACACTCTTAATATGGAATCACCACCATCAACATCACAAGAAACATGTTTACTTTCAAAGGCTACTGATGATGAATCAACATTGTGGCACAGAAGACTTGCTCATGCAAACTTCAAATATATGAACAAGTTGGTAACTGGAAATCATGTCATTGGTTTACCACAAAAAGAATTTTTCTGTCTTGACCACTGTGCTGCTTGTTTGAAAGGTAAACAGAAAAGATCTTCCCACAAATCAATTACAGCCAGTGTAATTAACTCCACATTACAGTTAATCCATATGGATTTATTTGGCCCTGTAAATGTGTTGAGTTTGGGAAAGAAACAATATTGCCTTGTGATGGTGGATGACTATTCAAGATATTCTTGGGTGTTCTTCTTGAACAAGAAAAGTGAAACTGCTGATTTAATAATTCAGATGGTGAAAAGAATTGAGAATCAAATGGGAAAATCAGTTAGAGGTTTCAGGAGTGACAATGGTTCTGAATTTAAAAATGAAACAATGGACAATTTTTGTCTTGAAAATGGAATAACAAGACAGTTCAGTGCAGCTAGAACTCCTCAGCAAAATGGTATTGCTGAAAGGAAAAACAGGTCCCTAATTGAAGCCGCAAGATCAATGCTTGCTGATTCAAAGCTTCCTTTATCATTTTGGGCAGAAGCTGTCAACACAGCGTGTTATGTGCAAAACAGAACCTTTATTGTCAAAGATCAAAACAAAACTCCATATGAAATCATGTTCTCCAGAAAACCTCAAATAAAATTTCTCAAAGCTTTTGGATGTCCAGTCTCCATTTTGAACACAACTGACAGATTATCAAAATTTGATTCAAAAGCTGATGAGGGATACTTTGTTGGATATTCAAGTGTGTCAAAAGCTTACAGGGTCTTTAACAAAACTGCATATACTTTGCAAGAATCTGCTGATGTTGTGTTCTTTGAACATAATTTCAAGACAAAGTGTATAGGTCCTGATTGGCTGTTTGACATGGACACTTTTATGAAAAGCTTTGATATTTTCCCATCTGATGATGCAGGATCAAGTGGAACAAAAGATGATGATAAAGAGTTAACAAGTTATGAAGGAGGATGGATTAAACCACTTGTTTCTGATAATCCACCCATCATTGCTGATACTCCAGATTCTCAGCCATTAGACTCTTCTGCAGAAACATATTCAACTCATCAGCATTCATCATATGATAATGCTGATGCACAAAATTCTTCTCTGAATAGCAATTCATCAGCAATACATCCAAATTCCCCAACCCATTCATCTGACACAAATTCCTCTGATGCAAACAATGCTATTGATCTAAATGACACAAATTTAGATATCAATACTTTGGTTCCAACAAGTTCAACATACAGAACTGTTGAAAGAAATCATCCTGCTACAAACATCATTGGCAATTTATCATCAAAGACAACAAGGAGTATGCATGAATATGCAAATGTTTGCCTGTTTTCTTGCTTTCTTTCTCAAGATGAACCCAAAAACATTAAAGAAGCCTTAAAAGATAACAGTTGGGTAGAAGCAATGCAGGAAGAATTGCAGCAATTTAGAAAACAAGAAGTTTGGACCCCTGTTGATTTACCTGAAAATCAAGTACCCATTGGCACAAAATGGGTATTCAGGAACAAGAAAGATGATAGAGGGATTGTGATAAAAAACAAAGCAAGGCTTGTAGCACAAGGCTACACTCAGGAAGAAGGTATTGATTATGATGAAGTATTTGCACCAGTTGCAAGAATTGAAGCTATTAGAATCTTTCTAGCTTATGCAGCTGCCTTCAAGTTCACTGTTTATCAACTGGATGTAAAATCTGCCTTCCTGTATGGCAAACTTCATGAAGAGGTCTATGTGGCACAGCCACCAGGTTTTGAACATCCAGATCATCCCTACAGAGTGTTCAAATTGGACAAAGCTTTGTATGGGTTGCATCAAGCTCCCAGAGCATGGTATGAAACCTTGTCTTCTTATCTCATTGAAAATCATTTTAAAAGAGGAAAGATAGACCAAACACTCTTCTTGAAGCATGTAAATGGTGAACTCTTAGTAGTTCAAGTATATGTGGATGACATAATATTTGGGTCCACAAACAAGACACTATGTGAGGAATTTGAAGCTTTGATGAAGAAGAAATTTCAAATGAGTGCCATGGGTGAACTCACTTTCTTTCTTGGCCTTCAAGTTAAGCAAATGCCTGATGGAATCTTTATCAGCCAAACAAAGTATGTCAAAGATATCCTCAAAAAGTTTGATCTCACTGATTCAAAGCCAGCTTCAACACCTGCAGACCCAAGAGACAAGCTACATCCAGATCCAACAGGAAAGCCAGTCAATCAAACCCATTACAGATCAATGATTGGTTCTCTCATGTATCTCACTGCAAGCAGGCCTGATATCATGTTTAGTGTATGTTTATGTGCCATATACCAAGCTGATCCCAAAGAATCCCACGAAATTGCTGTCAAAAGGATTTTTATTTAACTGCCTATACTGACAGTGATTTTGGGGGAGATAATTGGGATAGAAAATCAACGTCAGGAGGTTGTCAATACCTTGGTAACAAGCTGGTATCTTGGCAATGCAAAAAACAAACAAATGTGTCCATATCAACTGCGGAAGCTGAATATATAGCCGCTTCACAGTGTTGCTTTCAAGTTCTCTGGATTCAAAACCAGATGCTTGACTTTGGATTCAACTTTTTGAAAACTCCAATAAAAATAGATAATAGAGCAGCAATTTTCATAACTAAAAATCCTGTACAGCACTCAAAAACAAAGCACATAGAAATAAGATATCATTTCCTTAGAGTTAACTCTGAAAAAGGATTGATAGAATTAAAGTACATAAATACTGAATTTCAACTTGCAGACTTATTTACCAAAGCATTAGACCCAAAAAGGTTTGAATTTTTGGTAAAAAGTCTAGGCATGATGAAATATGAAAATTGATTAAATTTTGCTAAGTTACAGTAATATTAAAAAAAATAAAAAAAAATAAAAAAAAAATATGTGATTTTCAGTATTGTATATATTTTTCTGTATATCTGATATTGATTTCTTGAAAAATGATAGAACTCTGTGATGGAAAAGGATATATCTAGAAGCAAAGGTTCAGGGAAGAATATTGAGATCCTCAAAGCTTTGGTAGGCTCAGCTGAAAACTAGTCAATTCTGGAAAATGAGAAACAAGATTAAAATGAAATGTATGTAAGGCATTTTATCTATCTCATGATAAGGTATTAAATCTTTTTGATTTAGAATATAAGAAGTGAAAGTTGAATTTATGACTATCTCTCACCATTTAAAGTACATATATAAAAGACTACATTATCAGCTGCATCATCAACCAAATAAGTGTATTTATACACAGCAGTCCGTATAATGCATTGTCTCAAAAGAACAAAAACATAGAAAAATCCTTCTAATTTGACAGCACACATCAACCAAATAAGTGTTCATAGAACACAGTGCTTGTCATTGATGAAAAGAAAAGAAAAACAAATTTTCTTTAATATATTTACTTATAAAATGGTAATCAAGTGGAGATCTTACATAAATCCTTAAAATATTCTACAATTCGACTTCAAACAGTGCCTTTTTATGTGTGTGATAACTTGCTTATTTACATTTAAATGATACCTAAATTGAACAAGTTCTCATTATCTGGTTTATGATTACATCAGCAGGGTTTAAGTGGATAAACAATGCCATTGTTTGAATTTTCAATAATATTTCAAAACATTTCTTTTGATACAGAAAGTTCCAAAACAGATATGATTTTAAGATTCAAACTTATATCAGATTTAAGTATGTAAATATTAATTTCAGCCAAATTTTAATTATCACTGTGACTTACCAAAGTTTAAATCAAACCAAACAAAATAGAAAATCAAATTTCAGAAAACCATCGAAAATAAATTGGATTTAGAAATTTGCTAATCTCAATAAAAAGGAGTTTCTTAAGTTGATTTTCAAACAGTTGAAGCAGATGATAATGAAAATCTGTTTGTTCTCAAAGTATCCTGCAGTGCTGACGTGCATTTTTAAGAATGCTGATAACAAGTCTTCATTCATCAAGTTTCAGCTCTGAGAGGTAATCATCAGGTTATCATTTGAATTACATCACATTACACTGCTGACAGGTAAGATTCATTTGAATTTCCAAGTATCTTTCAGTGCTGACAGTTACTTATCCATTGCTGATGAATAAGTTTCAGTGCTGACAGTTACTTATCCATTGCTGATGAATAAGTTTCAGTGCTGACAGTCAATTTTCTAATGCTGATGAAGTTCCAATGCTCACTTCTCCAATGCTGATAAAGTTTAAGTGCTGATCCCTTTGATTAAGTAACATGACTGTCTAACAAATTGATTCAAGTATTTCTCAGTGCTGATGAATAATCTTTCAGTGCTGATGAGTAAAACTCATTACTGAAGTAATTCACAGTGCTGATGAGTGAAATCTCAGTACTGATGAGAAATTCTCAAATGTTGATGCACAACTTGATCAAGGAGCATGTTGCCTAACAAATTAATCAATGCTGACATTAAAAATCAACAAATCTCAAAATTTGGCCAAGTATAACTCCCGAACAAATGATCAATGCTGATGATCATGAGTGAAACTTTACTTTCTTAATACACCAATGCTGATGACAAAATTTTCGATCACTTAGCAATTTTTGAGTAAAATCATCTGAAGAGGGGGAGCACGTGAAAATTTAATGAAATCACGTGAAAAGTTAACATTTTTACTTTTTCAACAGATTTCAAGCTCGTACTCAGCAAAGTTAACCTATAAAAGGAACTTGAAAAGTGAACCCTAACCCTTATCAGCACTCCATTGCACTTGAGCGAAAACCTTTCACTTGAACCTTCAAATCTCAGCAAAAATCGTCATTTTACTGCAATCAAATCATCAATACTCTTCATTTTCAAGTTCACTACCCTCATCGTAAAGATATGGCTCTTTTAGAAATCGCAGACCAACACAACGTTTGCGCTTTCTTGAATGCCGAGCATCCCAAAGCTCATGGGTTCAGGGAAATTCTTCGTTTCGTAAAACGATCAAGCCTGGTGTTTGCCCTAACAGCAAGGCCAACCATGTACAGGCACATGATAAACGAATTCTGGATCACAGCAATTGAAGAAGTACAGAATGACGTTCGATGTATTGTTGGCACAGTTGGGGGGCAACATATCGTCATCTCTGAACATATATTAAGGAATGTTTTGCACTTAGGAAATGATGAATGTGATACAACTGAACTTCCCGATGATGATATTTTGAATTTCTTTCAAAATTTTCTTGGTTATACGGGTGGAATGCCCAGAAGACAGATTCTTAAAGGTAAATTGGGACCAAAGTGGAAACTGTTAGCTCACATCTTACAACATTGTATCTCAAATAGGAGATCAGGATGGTTTGAGCTTCCACTTGGAACAACATCTATGATAATGAGTTTACTGCTGTCAACACCATTCAACTTTACAAGAACCATATTTAATGGTATGACAACAAATGTAAGTGCAGGAAGTAAAAAATTTTTGATGTATCCAAGATTCATTCAGCTAGTAATCAATCATCAGCACCCAAATATGCAACCCTTTGGTGAAAAGATTCATGGGTTGAAGCATCATGATCATCTTACATGTCCATCAATGAACAGGAGTAAATTTGAGGGAGGAGATGCAGTTTTCCCTCAAATATTCTTTGACTTACAAGATGCATTGATTGAACAGGGGATGATTATAGCTGATGATGAAAATGATGATTCTAGCACTTCATCATCAGATCACGTTGATTCTGATGCTGATGTGTCTAGTAGTGAGAGCAGTAAAGATGATGATGGTGATAATAATGAAAGATTTCAAGAACAGAGTTTAACTTCTGCACACTACTCTCCAGCAACTTCAGTTGATTCACATGCAAGGCCTGATGATCAAGATTTTATTCAAAATCTTAATCTTACTCCCATTTCATCTCCAATCCAAACAGCAACAGAAATTTTATGAATTCCAAATTCTCCTTTGGAAGTTGATATTACAATATAGCAAGAACAACAACAACAACTGCAACAAAATGAATCAGCAACAGTTCTTGCTATTGAACAGATTCACTCTGTTATTCAAGATATTGGTGAACCTGAATCTTCTCAACCACATCCTCAAGATTATCCTCAACCATCAGCTGCAGTTAAAATGGTTCCAGTTTTGATTCATCATATGGCCTCTCAAATTGAAGCCAAAGAAACTGAAATTACTCAGCTAACTGCTGAAATTGAGAAAGATTTTGATGAACATATGACTGAATACAATCAGTTTCAAGATGCTCTTAATGAACAAAATGCTGAAATCAATAGACTTCTGATTGAGCTAGAACAGAAAGACAATCATCTGACAGTTCAAAATGCATACATTGAAAGTCAGGATGCACATATCAGAGATTTAAGTGAAGCAGCTGCTCAAGCTCAAGCTTATATTCAAAAGAGTGATGATTATATTAATCAATTTACAAACACTCTGGATTCACAAGCTGAAGAAATAGAAAATTTAAAAGCCGTTGTAGATGATCTACAAAGTGATTTAAAATTCTCAGTTGCTCAAAGAGAAAGATATATTGAGAAATCTACTGAATTGAGCCAAAAGCTTATTAGTGCTCAGAATGAAGTAAATTATGCTCAAATAGCTCAAGATAAAATGAAGGAGCATGTGGATCTTCTTCAATCTGAAATTCAAAGTTTGAAAACTCAACTTGCAGCAGCCCGTAGCCTTGCTGAAAATGATCAAAAGGCTATCATAGCTGAACTCAAAGAGACAATTATTTTAAAGGAGCAGAAGATTACTGAATTAGAGGAACAATTACAAGCGAGCAAGCTGGCTTTTGAAAGCGAAATTGAAAAGATGAATCATCAAATAAAATCAGTAAGAGCAAAAACCAAAACCATGCAGACACTGATAGATGGTTTAAAACAAAATGATCAGAATCGAATTAATTCTCTACAAGAGGCTGCAAGAGAAATCACAAGGCTTAATGCCATAATTTCCAAATCAAAGAGAGCAGAGACTTCTTTTGAATATCTTGAATCTACCATTGAAGAGCTAGAAAAAGAAAATAAAATGTTAAGGGAGAAAATTGAAGAACTTGAGGATGAGGTTGAAGATCTTCATACATCAAAACAAAATGTCAGTAGTGGTGAGAGTGACTACAGTTTAGGGGGAGATGATGCTTCCTCCAAGGGGGAGAAGAGGAAGTTTGACCATGACAAAGATGATGATGAACCAATAAAAAGGCTCAAATCTTCCTCACCACCACAATCCCTGGAGAAATCAAAATCTCCATCTCCCAAAATTCAAAAAGAAGTTACATCAGTCAAGGAATTAGATCCATATTTTAAGGCTTCAATTCTCAATAGATATGGATTTTTTGAAATTATGAATAAAGCAAATGATAATTTGCTAAATTTCAGCATTCCATCTTTTGAAGAAGTTTCAAGGGGGATTCCTGGAAATGAGATTGAAAGAATCTTAATCAAAAATCACCTTGAAATTCTAAGAAGAAAACAAGATGCTGCCCGGGAAAAGGCAAAGGGAAAAGAAAAGGCTCCTGAAGAATCTTCTTTAAAGTTTGATAAGAAAGAAGTAAAAGCATTGGCTGGAATTCTGGGTGATTTAACTGATGCAGAATTGGCTGCGAATGAAGCTCTAATGTCAGAAATCCAAGAATCCAGTAGCATGCTTGAACCAAATGTCTCCTTCAATGAAAGCTTTGCATCACAATTCTCTGCAAATGCTATGGCTGACACCCATATGAAGCTAGTGCTAAAGCCTGTGGAGTATGGTGGCTTGGATTTTGAAACTGTCAATTTAATGTCATTTGAACAACTGTCAGCAGAATCTAATAGAATTGACTCTCTCCTTGATCCACAAAATGAAACTGAAATTGATAAGAAGGAGAGAGAAGATAAAGAGAAGAAGAGAAGGGAGCAAGAAATAGCTGATTCTGAAATCGCAGAGGGTATGGTTCAGCCAGATCCAAATACCATGAATGATAAAGCTCTAAGAAACTTTCTACATGACAGAGGGGTTCCCTCTAGAAGTTATATCAGAATGAAGAGGGACACTCTGATAAAAAGGGTGAAAGAATTTTTGCTGGCAGATAAGAAAGCAGGCAAGAAAGCAAAACTTGATAAATCAAACATGCCTGTCATCAGCCGAATAGTCTCCACTAGTCAAAATTTTGAAAAGCCAAAGTCATTTGTTCCAAAATTTCTATCAGCATCACAAGCAAAATCATTCTACACACAATCTTCTGTTCCCAGGCAATCTTCTCATTCCTCCCAATACATGAAAAATATTGGAATGACTTTCCAAGAAACTTTGACTGTTCAAGATCAAGATTTAATAAAACAAAAGTCAAAAATCATGGGATGGAAATATGACTGGAGCTGGGATGCTTATCAAATCAAAAGAGAAACAGGAGCAGTGGAAAGCTTTTATCCATTCTTTCAAATATTTAATCTTTCTGATCAAGAGTTAATTGAATTGGCTGGTCTAGATTTAGTAAACAGAAGCAACCATGCTAGACCAGCAGCCTTTCAAGATACTCTAAGAAAATGTGTAAGGCTATACAGATTGCATGATGGTAGTTTGGATCAAGATAAAGTCTTGAGAGAATTTAAGAAGTATGAGAAGAAATTCAGTGAGCAAAATCTGAAGCTGAAACCTCCTGAAATCAAGAAAAAGAAAATTTTTGGAAATATGAAGGAGTTTCCTATCACTGGATGGGCTTATGATGAAAACTCATGGGAGCTGGTAATTTTCAGAAGAGATCGAGTCTTAAGTGCAACTGATATAAGGCTATATGCCTATTCTGAAGTAAGACCTCTTGAAAACTCTTATCTCATTTTTTTGGATAATCTAAAAATTGAAAAACCAATTTCCACTTTTGGAAGATGCAATCTCCTTCAATTGTTGAGCCTGATCAAAAGGTTAAGAAAAGATTCAGAAGAGTTGTTCATTGGCTATGAACTGAGAAGAAATGAACAAAAGGTGAAAACCTTGAAGAAACCACAAAGAATTTCTATTAACAATGATGGAAATCTTGTGGTGGAATGTCTTGATAAATCATACATCTTCACTGACAAAGATGACATGTCTGAATTGGATTTCAAATCTTTATCTGCACTAAATCAAATGCCGATTTATTACATGAGAGAAGATTTGAGAGCTCCAATGACTCAATTTGCTGGCATTATACATCATTTGATGTTATCTTTCAGCATGAGTCAAGTCAAAGAAGAACAGGATGTGTGAAGATGACGGATGCTGATGATGACAAGGCTTTGAATGTGATTTACTCATATGAAAGAGGTATTTATGGATTATGGTGGGCTAATTGTAGGAAGCATCATCTCAGGGGGAGATTGTTAGGTTTCCATTATGAGATGGTGCCCTGCCCACAATTAACCAACCCTTCTGCAAGCTTCAAGTTCATTAAGTCCATTTAATGATGGCAACATTCTAACTCTCTTTACTTCTGTTTTATACACATTTATTTTGATATGCTGATAATTTGAATAAAGTTCAAATCCATATAATATGTTGATGTGTTGACAGGCACAATACAGACAACACATATGGTCCATATCTTTGAACCTTAAACCTTTCTATTTATAAGATCAGTTTGATAATTGATTCTTATGTTTAAGTGTTTGGTAATTGCAGGATTTGTCAAAGTATGTTGTAGTGCTGATAACCAAAGTGATAATGCTGAAAGCCAACTCATTAAAGATTGAGATGCTGACATTTTCTCAAAAGGATTCTTCAATGCTGACAGCTTAAAGTTTCAGTGCTGACATTCAAAGTACACTGCTGATGATTATCTCAAGGATATTGCAGTGCTGATAAAAAAATCTTGTGATGCTGATGACCAAGTGTGATGCTAATGATATATATTGTAGTGCTGATGATTACAATAACCAAAGTATTTATCAATGCTGACATTGATCTCTCAATGCTGAAAACCAATCCTCAATGCTGACGACCAACTGTTGTGATGCTGATCAAGAAAATCTGCCAAGTACAAGAAAGTAAGTTTGCAATGCTGACATGCAAACTTACTAATGCTGAAGTTCAAGATTGTTGTTGCTGATGAAGAATCTACACTTAGATTCTGTTGTTTATTTGTTTTTGCTGACATCAGTTATGACGTGTATAACTGATGTGACGTTTGTATTGTTATTTTGATAACGGTTATCCGTTAGGGCAGTTATGTAGGTCTGAAATAGGTCTCTATAAATAGGACCTTTATAGAATCAGTCTGTACGCTTTTTGAGAAAACACACTCACTTTTACACACTGTAATTCTCTGAGCAATTTCAGATCTGCAATCAATATAACTGCCTTTAATATTCATCATCATCTGTTCTTAATTGTTCTTATTAAATATGTCTTGAATATTAATTACTGTTGGTTTTGTTACTTTAGATTGTTACGAAACTTAGATTGATTGCATGTTTCCGCCTTGTTATCAATCGAAATCATAGCTTATTGTTATCATCAGATCTCAGATTAAGATCTGATCCGATCCTGACAAAAGTAGTTCAATTAAAATTAATAAAATTACAACTAAACTAAGCACTAAGTAATACTCTTGACTCTCTAAAACTAAACTACTGACAAGCTAGTGAACCTATCGAAACAAGTAAAGGAAAAGCAAGTCCGGATATCGAACTCACAAACTTCTACAGAAAATACTAACTAGACTCTATGACTTATCTCTACAACTTTATTTAATTAAAAATTATAATTTGAATGGAGGGTTTTGCTGAATAATTAAAATTAGACTAAAAGAAATAAATGACCTAAATCGATTTAAGACTAAATAGAAAAAGTTAACCGAGAAGTGATGATGATGAAGTTACTACCTAGGGTTGAATTTTATACATGCTTAACACCTCTTAAAGTGATTATGGAACTTATTGTGAAACCTGGATCTTGAAATACTAACTTACAAGCAACCTAGAACATCTTCGACCCTTCTCAAAATTGTCAACTAAGATACCTACACATTGTTAAACTACCGGTTTTATGAGTTTCTTTCACAAGTTACCCAATCCCATCACTGACATATCCTAAAGACAATCTTCCTCACGAAAACGAAAGTCTCAAACACTCTAAGGTGCAAGGGATAACAATGAATTTCAACTTGGATTTAGTAAGCAAAGAAATGTCCAATTAACTAGAATTAGTCTTCTCACAAAGACTTTAACTAGGAACTAAACATTTAAGACAAACCGAAAACCTCTCACCTCACGACTTTTGAGATTGGTTAAACATTTAGAATATTCAAAACATAATCGACATTCCTATGAAATACTATGTCTAGCAATCCATTTACTAATCAAAAACACAAAGTAATTGATCTAACATGCACCTATTTTATGAAAGACATTCATCAAAACACATGAGAATAATTGATTACACCAGAAACACATCTAAACATTCATATACATCCAAGAATAAAAACCAAATCGTTATCTCATTGATTCATCATAGACATGTGTTCCATAATCACCAAAACAATGTTAAACAAGCATAATCATCATAACCAAGGTAGTTCAAAGGGTTTAGCCCTCAATCATTTCAAACATAATGAAAGATCTAGTAAAAAACCTAATACAAAACATCATCATTCAGTGAAAACAATGAAAGAAATGAAAACCGAATGTTGTACACCTTTGATTATCAATCCTAGGGCTTCCAAATGTTGAATCTTGCTTTCCTTGTCTTCCTAGCACTCTTGGTCGACTCTTTTCCTCGTCCCAGATCGTGTGAAACCCTAAAAATCAACCCCCAGTCGTTTTAATCGATCAAACACAATTTTTTCCGAGTTTCACCCGCGTTTCGTACCGCGACGGATACACAAGCCCCCTTCGCGTAGCGCGAAAGGTTTTAAAAACCGACAAAATATTCGGGTCAACCCAATGTTTAATTGAGGGGTATTCTGGTCTATTCCACCTGTCACGTAGCGCGATAGGGCTTCTCTTGGTCCTCGCGTAGCGCGAGAAGTCTATATTTCTTGATTTCTTGTTCTCTCTATTTCCAGATCTATCCTCGCACTACTGGAAGCTCGTTTCTTTTCATTATTGTGCCAAATGTGTATTTTTGTAATCTGCAATCAACAATTTACAAAATTGTGAAGTACCAGCTATAAACAATTACAAAACTAAACAAATATGTACAAAAACCAAAGAAAACAAATAAATAAACATATGTGTTTTGCAACACATCAAATCCCCACACTTATCTCTTTTTCGTCCCTACAAATGAGTTATGCAAAAATGGAATCATGGTCAAGCAATAAGAACTTAAATCAATTAAGCTTTTTATATCCAAATTATATGCCTTGGAAAAAAATTGTAGGTATGTTTATCCTTCAAAACCCATACACTGATTATTTAGTTCCTTAATCTTGATCCTTTGTGTTCATGTTCTAGCAGTCAACCTATGAAACCCACACTTAGGAAATCTAAAACCAAAATAATCCCGAAATCAAGCTTTCAAGGAAATGGCTTTTCCTACCCTTACATATAAACAAACTAAAGATTACTAAAATCAGATTTTTCTCAATGAAGCGGATGAACATATGAGCATTTTTCTTTTCTTTTTTTCTTTTTCTTTCATTGAACCTAACTTAGTGATGTTTCAACCAGGCTGTAACACGACGTGTGACACATAAGTTTCAGCTCATTTTCTCTCTTTTATGTTTTTAGCTCAACTCATTTGGTGGAATGGAGGTGACATAAGACTAGAATTTATTCTCATAAAAAGAGTACCTACGTGCCAATAAAAATCAGATTTTAAAAACATTAGTTTATTACTATGTAAAGGTTTCTTTAATAACAAGAAAACTGTAGGACCTCGGTTCCTTGCGGATTCTGCTCGGCAGGCCCTCAAATAGTGCGAAATCCTATTCGGTGGTTTTCCAATCGAAATCAATGAGCCCCATGGTAATTCGATGATGAGGAGTCAACGTTTTGACCGAAATCGAACACCACGGGGATGAGAACGAACTTGAAAGAAGAGTGGCGGCTCTGAAACCTAGGGGATTTGACAGGGAATGCTCAGAGGGTCAGAAAAGTTGTTAAACATTCTAAATGCAGGGGTATATATAGACTGCGCTCATTCGGCCGAATGAGGTGTGCGAAACACTCATACGGGTGAATGGTTCAGCCGAATAAGCTAAACACCCGAATGAGTCATGCGAGTGACTAATTCGTTCGTCCATGTCATTCGCTAGCTTTCAATCGTCTGAATGGACTCATTCATAGATCTCTTTCGAACGAATGGTCTGTTTGATAAATAAAGTCAAAGTCAAACATATTCAACTTCAATAAACATAAACGAACAATACAGAAAGCTTGATTTCATTACTAATATTAACTTTATACAATCAAAACAACCATTACATAGAACTAGGGACATTTCATGCATCAACAAACTACCCCTGGACCTAGTTCTCTGCTTTTTCATCGTTGGTTTTCAAAAATTACTTAGAAAGAGCTTTCTAGTCAAAGTTGACATTAATATCGAACGCAAAGCATAGCCGGATGACTCTCATAAACTGCAGTGCCTGCACATTTCTTCGGTATCAAAGAAGATCTGACATCGGTACAAGGTCATCATATCTTCACTTGACAGATTGGTCAGCCACATGGGATCAAAAACGCGAACAATATCCCATATGTCTTCCTTGCAAAGAACTATCACAGCCTCAGCGGTTCTACCATCATAATACCACCATCTGAAACTGTCTGAAAAGTCTTGAGGCATCTTCCTTAACGGAATCTTCCTTAACGGAATCTTCTTCATGACTTTAGGAGGCAGCCACTTCAGGATAACTCTATGTTTTCTTAATTGAGCATCAATCTCTGGTAGATAGTAACGTTCTGGTTGCTGTGGCTGGAAGTTCACCCACTTCTTCCTATACTCAAACTGAATTTGCCTAGCAAACTAGGATGACAACCCCGAATCTTCACTGTATAACATCTTCAGACGAGCCAACTGATTTACTTCGAACCCGGGCAACATCTTGAAGTCATGAGGAAATCTAAAATACTGGATTCCTCTTTCTCTTTTGACAGTGTAACAGTGCAAGTCCACAAAATACGCCCAACTCAAAATCTGACAGTCGGATTTGTATCCTTTGGTCCTGTAAACCTTGGTGTGAGGAGTTGGTGTAGGAGGAACACTGCTTTTCTTCAACACATCCCAGTAAGCATCCCATTCCTCTTTTCTCTTCTGAATGTATTCTGCAGAAAATTCACTGCCATTGACCTTCTCGACTATTTTCCTTTTTAGTTACTCCTCAGAATGTAACCTGAAAAGATCAGCAAAAGTAGGCAGTTCCTCTTCAACAGAAGTATACTTGACATTCTCTTATTAATCAAGATCCTCCAAAATAACCTCATCAATGTCGTCAAAGGCTTATGGGGTGGGAAGGTCGGAAGCAGGAACAATAGCGTCATCCAAAATAACATCATCAGGATTTAACATGAATAGCTCCGCTATCTGTTCCTTGGTGAGGTAGTGAATTATCTCACCTTCTTCTTTGTCATAGCTCACTGAATGCTGTATGATGCCTTGAGTGTCAAGAATCATGGTCAACTTGTCATCAAGAAGACGTCTCAAAGGCACAACATCAAATTCCTCAGTGGCTTTAGGTTCTACAGTTTAATTTTGAGATGACTCGGGAGCTTTATAGTATTTCTTCTTGGTTCTAATTTCTCTAGGTGGGGAATGCTTTGGAGAAATAGAAGAACTGGCAGAGGCACTCCCCGCTCTGCCATTGTCATCTGAATCATCATCAGTACTGTCATAATCAACCTTCTCCTCATTAGAATCTTCATCATCTTCTTCGTCTTCTTTGTCAGAATCATCGAAGTCAGGCTTCGATGCCTCAATCCTGGGAGTGGAGTCTTTTACCCTTTCAACATGCTCAGTGAGACGCTGGTTGTCAGCCTCCAGGGGAGGATCCTCTCATTGAATCCATATGCAGTCAGGGCAAGCTGATTATGCTCGTCCACTGACTTGAGCAATCGATCTTCAAGATCAACATTTCGAGCTCTCAAATTTGCCCTTTCATCAGTAGCCTGCAGCAGTAGAGCATCCTGCTTATTAACTCGTTGTGTCAGCTGAGAAATGGCTTGATCTTGTTCATGGTTCCTCTCGAGCGGTAGATGAAATTTGAAGGAAAGTAGTATGATGTGCACGAGTAGCCCTAGACCTGGACAGTGAAGAAGTAATCACTGTTGGAGCAGGTGCAGCAGTGGAAGCTGCAACAGAAACTGACTCTGTCCATCTTTGCAGGGCAAATCTGGTCGTTCTCTTCTTAGCTGGTGGGGAGTTAGACTGTGAAATAGTGGCAGAAGAAGTATGATAGGATCAATGTCAAACTTAGGAACGAATGGAGGATCATCAAAATCTTCCCTCCTTAAGGCTTGATCCCTCGACCTCTTCTCAATATAAATCAACTGAAATCAGTAGGTGCTAGAAACCCGTACAGGTTTCGGTTCAGTCTCCTTTGAATCCAAGTCATCAGAACTCCCATCAGCTTCACCTTCAACATTTTACATATCTGATACTTGAGCTTCCTCCCCCTCACCTGGAGATGTGGTAGCACCGATCTCCAAAGAAGTAGAAACGGTGACCACAGAAGCAGCAGTAACATCTGAGTCATGATGAGCAACACCTGCCTCATCAACATGTCCACCAACATCATCACCACCAACTCCACCATCACTAGCACCACCATCACTAGTATCATCACCATCACTTCCTTCATCTCCATCATGTCCAGGTATAATCATGTCTTCAAGATCTTAATCTGAGTCCTCGTGTCTCCACCTCCTCCCTATAGGTGCAACATAGTCAGGATGAGGAGGTGTCCAAAGAGACGACGAGTAAGAGGCTTGTTTTCATTCCCCGGTATGAAAGAACTAGGTTGAGCGTATTGTCTTACATGTGCTCCAAACAGATATTGTCTGAGTTGACTTTGGGAATATTTGGCACTTGAGCATCAATTATCATCTGCAAGAACCTCGGATACATCAGAAACTTCTTGTCACCCTTCAGATAGACATTCACCTTCAGTTAGACATACTCCTTCATATGTGTAAACACCATCTATGAGAAGTTGAAGGGAATGTTCGACACAAGAGCAACGAAGGCACACTGAAGTGTCTCTCGTAAATCGTTAAATCCCCCACGCCTTGATCTAAAGCAGTGAATTAGGACATGACTAAGATACTTGAACTGCGGGCAAAGATAAGCTTTGTTCAGCACTCCGACTTCCAAATCTCCATCATACTTACACCTCATAAAACATCCATGAACAAAATATCTGTCCAATGTGACCGGGTGATCTGGTAAGTCCTGAAATCCGCACACATGCCTTATGTGTTTAGCAGAAACAACATCTTGACCTTTGATCTTCCCACGAATAACAGGAGGTTCAACCTCACAGTCGGTATTGTCAGAACTCCAGAAATCTCTCTCATGAGACAAGTATGGAACATGAACTGTAGATATGGCTGTTAATATCCTAGAGTGTCTCAGAAATGCAATAATCTATGTAAATTGTGCAGCATTCCTTGTGGTGGCATCCAGATGAGCGCATATGTTGTTATTGGGAAATGCTTTGATGTTTGTCATTCTGAAACAAACAAGAAATGAAAAAGGAGATAGAGAGTGTGTTTCGGGCGACTGAGTTATCACACAGTAGGGGCGAAAGAGAAAGTGATGTGAATGAGTAGAATGACCGAATGATCGTCATTAAATACTAGGTCTCATTCGGGAGAGAGTTCACCCGAGTGGCCTATTCGCCTTGTGTGTTCACCCGAATGGCCTATTCGCCTTGTGTGTTCACCCGAAGGACCTATTCACATGGGTGTGTTCCATTCACTCGGCTGAGTCCCTCGAATGACTCATTCGGGTGATTGAGATTTAGCATTTAATAACTTTCAAAGACTTTGGTTAAAATGACACCCAACACCCAACACACTTTCAGATTTGACATTTTGAACATTTAGTGAATACCCTTATAAAGTTCGTCTGGTTTGGTGATAAGTTTAGACAAGTTTGAATACCCGAACAAACAAATGATCATTTAAAAACAAAAAAAAGGAAAATCTTTTTGTATTTTTCTGATAAGAAGATAACTGTACACCTATGATAAGCAAAACACATATTTTTGTGAGTAGTCTTTCAGGTTAGTAACATATACACCAGAACACATCAAATCAGCATCCTTGAGTGTTATACTTATGAGACGTTGGGTTTATGATGCAACTACTAATATGCTTGTCCATTTTAAACCAGACCATACTTTATTTCTAAACAAATCAGTAATCACCCATATCTTCTGTCTGAGTTACCCATTTTAGTCAACCAACAAAGGTCAAAACTAATTTATAACTCATCTCTGCATATCTTAATACCTGAGATCATAAGTTCTATAAGGTTCCAGTTTATTATATTTTTTTTATTTTTCTTATAATCATTTTATCAATTTCAACACATTCTCATGGACGGCTTTAACTAGGTCTTTACAAAGAAATATGGCACGTGTCAGAACTGTGTTGATCAAGAGCTTGGTTCTATCCAAATGGATGGATTCAACTAGGCTACAACCCATTGTATGGCACGTGTATGGAATCGAACTTATTTTATTTTTGTATTTTTCTAGCTTATCCTATCTGATTGGACGGCTTCAGCTAAGCTGCAACCCAGCAATGTGGAACATGTACAGAGTCGGACTAAATTTTTTTTCATATGATTCATTCATTCTTATCTGAATGGACGGCTTCAGCTAGGCTGCGACCCAGCAATGTGGCACGTATACAAACTTGAAATCATGAATCATTAGAAGCCTAATAATATCCTATGATACCAGATGTATGCTTGATTTGAATTATAACATGTTTATTCTTTAAATCAGTTTACTAGACCGGATCCCACAATTCAGACATTCTAAGCAATCACCAATAGTCTATAAAAACCATAATACCCATGTGCTTTCAATATATGCATTTAATTTTGCTTTAAAGAAAGTGACTGGTTAACACATCACTTTCCCAAACAAGACTTTCTCATTTTTACAATTTTTTAAATGCTGTTAGTTTTTCAATAAAATACTTTTTCTCCCCTTAAAAACCTAAAACTGAAAATCTTTTTGGTTTTTGAATAAGCAAAAGAAATGCAAAGGAAAATCTGTATATACAAAAGAAACTAAAATTATGAACAATGATCATTTGTTTGATTCAGATGAAGGAATGACTTCATCTTTCTGAAAAACACCATTGGCTGATAACATATATAGAAATCTGGGTTTATCAAAAGCTTTTGTGTAAAGATCGGCTTTCTGGTGATCGGTGTGACTCTTAACAACATCGATTAATTTCTTTTCAAAACAATCACGTATGAAGTGATATTTGATGTTGATGTGTTTTGTTTTTGAGTGATGGACATGATTTTTAGTGACAACAATGGCAGCAGTATTATCAACAAATATAGGAGTGTTAAAAAATGTAACCCATAGACCCTGAGTTGTTGCTGAATCCAGATGATTTGAGAGCAACAACTTGGAGTTGTAATGTATTCAGCTTCACATGTGGAAGTGGACACCGACGTCTGATTCTTGCACTGCTATGTAATCAGATGATTCCCAAAGAACTGACACCCCGCAGACGTTGACTTAAAATCCCTCTTGCATCCACCATAGTCTGAGTCACTGTAAGCAGTCAGGTCAAATTTATAATCAATAGGATACCATAAGCATAGATCCGGAGTACCCTTCAGATAACGCAAAATCTTCTTAACAGCAATAAGATGAGAGACTCTTGGCTTTGATTTATAGCGTGCACACAAGCAAGTAGCAAACATGATGTCTGGCCGAGAGGCGGTGAGATACTTAAGAGCTCCGATCATTCCTCGATACAGAGTGGCATCGATTAACTCCCCCTTTTCATCTGGAGTAATCCCGTGATTAACAGTCAGTGGGGTACCAGTAGGTTTTGCATCCAACATACTGAACTGGCTCAGAATGCCACTTACATATTTGGTCTGATTAATAAAGATCCCTGCCTCAGGCTGATCCACCTGCAGTCCAAGAAAAAATTTCATCTCTCCCATGGAACTCATCTCGAGCTTGTCTTTCATAACTTTCTCAAAATCTTTGCACAGAACATCATTTATGGATCCAAAGATGATATCGTTCACATACACTTGTACCAAGAGTAAATTGTCATCCTTCTCTCTAATGAACAGAGTGCAATCAATGACACCTATTTTGAATCCGTTGTTCAGAAGGTGAGTAGAAAGTGTCTCATACCACGCTCACGGAGCTTGGTGCAATCCATATAAGGCCTTGTCTAGCTTGTAGACTTGATCACGATGTAATGAATTTTCAAACCCGGAGGTTGATTGACATACACAACTTCATTTATCATACCATGAAGAAATACACTCTTAACATCCATCTGATAAACTTTGAACTATTTGTAGGAAGCATAAGCCAGGAAAATTCGGATTGCTTCAAGACGAGCAACCGGTGCAAATACTTCATTGTAGTCAATTCCTTTAATCTGTCTAAAACCTTGCACCACCGGATGTGCTTTGTTTCTAGCCACAATGCCATGATCATCGCGTTTGCAGCGTAGAACCCATCTAGTACCAATGACTTTAGCACCTTTAGGTCTATCACCAAGCTACCAAATTCCAAGCTTCTAAAACTGCAACAACTCTTCCTGCGTAGCCCTACCCAAGATCCTTCTTTCAAGGCTTCAGTAATGGTCCTGGGTTCAACTTGGGAGATAAAACAAGAATGGGCACAAAAGTTCACATCTGCAAAGTCGAGAATGTCAACAAGACCACCTGAAGAATGGTTTTTAGTCTTCACTCCATCATTCAAATTTCCGATAATATTCATTTAAGGATGCATGTTGTTAATTCTTCCCACTAGATGAGCAGGAACAACAACTTTTGGATCAAGATTATTAAGATTGAGATCCTCAAGCGCAGGTACAATATTTTCAGCCTCTGGTTCTGGAACATCTTGATGAGAGTGATGATCATTTGAGTCTGAACTGCCATCATGTGTTTGCAATGGAGCTGGAACTGATGAAGGTTGCACTAGTTCATCAGGTGCATTTTGTGTATCATACATCATTTGACCAGCAACATCTTCATCAGAGTACATGGGAGGCATATTGAATGAGTCAGAGAGGTATGAATAATTGAACATCCAGTCTGGACCCTTTCCAGGTGGAGGCATAGTATATCCATGAACATCCACATGGTACCACTCCTCCACGTTGCGAGTGGATATGTTGTATACTCTATTGTTAGGAGTGCTATACCCAAGAAAATAGCCTTCATCCACCTTCTCATTGAACTTGCCTTGCTCATGTTTATTAATCATTTTGCATGGAGCACCAAACAGTTCAAGATACTTCAGATTTGGCTTTCGGTTATGGAGCAATTCAAAGAAAGTCTTCCCATGTCTCTGCACAATCGACACCCAGTTCAGAGTATAACAAGCATTAGAAACTGCTTCATTCCAGAATTGAACCGGTAGGGAGGAATCAACAAGCATAGTACGAGCAGCCTCAATCAATGTTTTGTTCTTTTGCTCAGCAACACCATTCATCTGTGGGACATATGGAGCACTAAATTGTTGGAAAATACCACATTCATTGAAGAAAGTCTCCATGTGATGATTCTTGAATTCCGTGCCGTTATCTGTTCTGAGCATCCTAACTTTGAGCATGTAAAGTGATTCAAGCTTGCTAACTATAACCGGAATACACTCGAACGTTTCCGACTTTCCCTTCATAAAAAATAACCAAGAATATATTGAGTACTCATCAGTAATGACTAAACAATATTGATCTCCAGCGATACTCTTGCGACTGACAGGACCGAACATATCCATATGAAGAAGCTCAAGTGGAACAGTAATTGAATGATATTTTTTGAGCTTATGAGAATGCTTGACTTGCTTTCCCTTCTTGCATGATACGCAGACATCAGGCAATTTGAAGTTCTTTAAACTCACTCCTTCAACCAGATTGTTGTGAACCAAATGATTCATCTTGCGCAGACTCAGATGACCAATTTTCTTATGCCAAAGGATTGAATCTTTTTCTGTTGATTTGGACATAAAACATGAAGCTATAGAAGATGTATTTGAAGCTGTGGCCATGTTGAGAACATACAAATCCTGCTTTCTAGGAGTTGACATCAAAATCCAGTCTTTAGGAATGGTAATACCTTGCTTGAGTATGTAGCAGCTCGAATCATCAAAGAGAATTTTGTATTTCTTGTCACAGATCTGTGACTCGGAAAGAAGATTGTTTTCCAGCTGCTTCACATACCTTACTTTGTCAAATGAAATTTGACCATTTGAAAGAATTCCTTATCCAGTAATAAACCTGCCTTTGTCACATGCAAAAGCTACATATCCTCCTCTGATTGAATTGACATCTGTTAGAAGAGATATGTCTCCAGTCATGTGCTTTGATGCCCCACTATCAACAATCCAAGTGCTGTTAAGAGCAGCATTTGGAGCAACTTGCACATACACAAAGCTTTAGTGGAAATTGGGAACCTAAGCCTTTACAGCCTTGGGTTTACCAAATGAGTTTGGGATTTTCATTTCAATCCATTGTCCATCTAAAGTCACTTTATCTGGAGGATATGAAGCTGAAGTCTCAGAAGACTTAGCCTTCCAGATAGTGTTTTTGCTGAAATATATTTTAAATAGATGGACGATAGTTTGGATTGTTTGTCAAAAACAATTTTGGGTGTATCCTGACCAACCATTACCCTTTTACCCTTATCCTTAGACTTTATGGGAGGTGGGTGTTTGGGTTTGACCTGAGGTGAATGATATACTGATTTGACCTCATTAACAAAACACTGACTTGTTTTTCTATGTGGTGTAAAATGTTGTCTAATCATATGAGGACAAAATCCATCAAAGTGTCCAGGTGCACCACATTCAAAACAAACTCATTCATCTTTAGAAAAGAACTGTTTGATTTTATCCTTAAACTGTTTGTTTGAAACTTTAAAAACATGGTTTCTATGAAAATCAGTTGATTTTGTCTTTTCAAGTTTAAAACCCAAACCTTTAGTCCCATTAAAAACAAGATTGTCAGTTTTGTTGGGCTCACTTGCTTCACTCACTTTTGAGGCTTTCACAAAGCCTATCGCTTTGGAGAATTTTGAAGACATATTTGTCTTAGATGGGATTGGGCCAACCTTTTTGACACAGGATGTCTGATTCTTAACAATGGACACAAGAGGTGAAGAATCATTATCATCCTTATAATCAGAGACCCAATCCCTAACCACTTCCTCCACAAATGATTCGTCAGACAATGAAGAACCCTCATCTGTAATGATTCCAATAGGATCAATAACTAATTGAGTTTTAACTTGAAAATCTTTAATTTCTTTGTCATTTGGTGAATTTACAATATAATTTAAGACCGGTGGAGGACAATGGTTATACTTTGTTTCTTTCTTTACCCTTTCTCTTCAGATCAGTCCCATCACTGATCATGTGCTCAATGATATATGAAGCACTTTCATAGCTCTTGAGCTTTTGACTCAAAGTCTTATAGTCACATTCGGCTATGGCTAGCTTCTTCTTTGTCTCATTAATGGTGTTGAAATGAGAAGTGATAGCATCTTGCTTATTAAGCACATCGATCTCAGCCTCATGCAATTGCTTGTTCAATAAATCAATTTTAGCTTGAAAGTCTTTTTCGTTTGATTTTAAAACATGATTTGCCTCAATACATTGGTTGAGATCACTGATCAGGTTTGCATTATGTTCCTGATAAGCCAAGACCTTACTTTCAAGGATCACACAATGAAAACATCAAGAGTTAGGTTATGAACATTCATCATATACATGACGAGTCTGAGATGAAGCAGAAGTTTCCACCATTAAATCAAATTGTGTAGCATGATGTTCTTTAGAATTATTATCCTTCTCTCCTTGAGTATCTGAATATGATGTACTTTCAGACTCTGATCCTGATGATTCATCCAGCCTAGTCTTCATTTCTTCTGAATCACTTTCAGCAATGGGATAAACAACTTCCTTGATCTCTGCAACGCAAGCTTTCTCATCTGCTCCCTTATCTAAATTGAATCTGAAATCCCAGTTCTCCCCTTCATAATTCCGAACCATCAGGGCCTTGTTTTCATTTGAAGAACTATCATGAGAAGGAGTCTCAATTGGTACTAATCTTCTTTCTGGGTTAGTAGATGATCTTTGATTCAGAAATGGATTTTGGTTTCCCATCTTCTTTGGCTTGTTGCATTTCTTTGCAAAATGTCCTTTATCACCACAGTTGTAACAAGTAACTGAGGACATGTCAAAACCGAACTTTGAATCCTTGTTCAGGTTCATATCGTTCCCAGTTCTTCTGACAAAATCTTTCGCCCTTCTGACAGCAGTTGCAAGAGCCTACATGATCTCAATCCTTTCCATGCCATCTGGATCAATCTGTGAGTAATCTTCATTGGTTAAGTGTGGATTTCCATTCTGTCTAGCTAACAATCCATCATAAGAGCTCACAAGTGTTGATAAGAGGCCCATATGCTCTTTAGCAACCTCCACTGTCACTGTGTCAAAATTTTCTGTCTTCAAACTGATGACTGAATGGCTATCCTCTGAACGAGAGGTTGAAGTGGTAGCAAACTGAATGAAGTGTGCCTGATTTGAAACTGGAGCCTCTTTGGTCTGTGAAACAAAAGTTGTTTTCAGAGGAGCATGTGAAGGAGTTTTTTCTAAAGTAGGAGTAGAATAATAGATTGATGGATCTTGAACTTGAGCTATTCGTTTAGCTTTCCACTTGTTTTCTATCTCCTGCTCCTTCAGCTTTTGAATAAAGTCATTAATATCTACGGTAGCAATCATCTCACTCTGTTTCAGTATGTTGATCTATTGAATTTGATCTTGATCTTGATCGTCCAACGGATTTCTATTAACAATCAAATATATGCGGAATCTATATTTGATCTATATGAATCAAAGAAGAATAAGCATTCCAATAATCATCATTTCATTAATCAAGCTCAACTGATTACAATGAAATATATGAACACACAGTTCTCACTCACACAGAGAGAATTACTCAGAGGTTTTCCAAAAGTTATGACAAATCTAGACAAACCTCCAATATATAAAAACTACCAGCCGAACCTAGTATAGCCGAACCATTAGGTTCGTCAGCCGAACCTTGAGGTTCGCTGGATGAACCTGTACAGACAAACCTGCTAGGTTCGCCAAACCTGCTAAGGTTCGTGGGCCAGACGAACCTTAGCCAAACCTCCTATAATTTACATATTTTGAAAAGCAACCTATTACAAACATGTACTAACAAACTCCCCCTTAATAGTTGCTTCCAAAACCTTCAATCTCTGTCTTCAGTCTTCACTTTGAACTCCACTTGTTTCTCCACACACATTTTCAGCAGCACGAATTACAATAGACGTTGGAATCTTAGATAATCTTTTAGCTTCCAGCTTGGCATCTCTCTCATCTATCTCTTTTTGTACTTTCATCAACTCAACATATAGATAATTAACATCTTCCCAGTTACGTCCAGAATGTATACATAGAGTATAACACATCCGAGCAATTGTTTGAAATTGAATAGCCACGTCTTTGTAAATGATCCCAGCATCATGATATCCATCACCAACAAAGATTTCAGCTACCTTCAGTAACTCAATGTCTTCTTTTGAACAGTTTACTATCCATACAGGATCCAACATCCTAATCACTCTCCATTTTTCTTCTTGTCTTAGAAGAATAATAGCTTCAGATGTCTTTTCATCATAGAACCAGAACTTGAAATAAGGATTCCAATTCTGTTCTACTCTCCTCAATCTTGGTCTTTTATAAGCTTTAGGCTTTGAATATCCAAGTAACTTGTCTTTGACTTGTGGGACCAACAAACTCCATCCATACTTTGCCTCTTTCGTCAACAATTTCTTAAAAATGTCATTATGTTTAGTCTGAATTTGCTTTATCATCTTCAATCTGGATAACTGCATACATTCAAAAGATGGTAAAGACATTATATCCAATGCTTTTCCAAAATACTGACATCCATCAGTCCTTTTAATTACATAACATCCTTTATCCTTCATACTTCCTGAAATGTTGTGAAAGTAACCATAGCTTACAATTCTTCCTATCATCTTTGATTTAGATTCAATCTTGAATCTTGTAAATTGTTTAGCTTGATCTTTTTGAACTTTTTCTTCAATATCTTCAATGATTTGCTTGAAAGTATATATAAATGATGAATTATATATTGATGTTCATCTTAATTTTCCTTCCACATCTCCATATAAGTCTTTTCTTTCAACCGATCAACTGATGTTTTTGGAACACCTCTTTGAACTTCAATATCAAATATCTTCTTCAAGGTTCGTAGATTGTACAAACTTTCATCTATTGGATCATCTTGTTCAAAGTCAAATAATTCCACTTGATCATCTTGTTCAAAATCAAATAATTGCTCTGAATCAACTTCAAACATCTCATAAAAATCATTCCTATAATAACCACCAACAATTTCTCCTTCTTCCGACTCTATCTTCAGGTATTTCAACAAACATTTTCCGCAAATGTATATCAGCATATTGTTTAAACAAATCAACAAAGGTAGGCAAAGAATAATCAATAATTTTCTTTGGATATTCCATATCAGTTAAATCTTCAATAACTACATCTTTACAATCTTTAGCTTTGTCAGAAGAAACTGAAGAAATAGGAGTTGCATCCAATGAAACTTTGGAAGAATTATAAATCACTATAGCACTAGTTTCTTAGAATTCAATCCACCTGAACTTCCCACACCAGTCATATCACCATCATCATCTTCATCATCAAAATAAGCATCAAAGCTTGGATGTTCATCAACATCTGAGTTCTCATAATCTACTTTCTCTTCCTCTTCTTCATCATCATCAATATTAACAAAAACTTGCTCAGGAATAGCACCAGTAGCCTCAGCTTGAATATCATCAAGCTTTTTCTTCAAGTCTTGATTTTCTTTCTTCAACATATCAATGTCTAAATTTGTCTTGCAGTCAAAGTCTCCAAAGTAAGAATTCTTTCACTCATCAATTTCTTCTCAATTACATGTTCTTCTATCCACTTCAACAACTGAGAAATCTGACTTTTCATCACATCTAAGTCATTTGAATTTAAAGAAGAAGGTTGTTCAACATCTTCTTTCTCCTTTTGTTTTCTGTATCTGTCAAACTCTTGTGACAACAAAGATATCCTTCTTCTCAGCTCAATATCATCATAATCTATAGAGAAGTTTAAATCCAAATCATCTAAGCCTACAAACAAAGACTCTTCTCTTGATGTAAAAGCAGCTTGAAATGTTGTTGTTGCTTGAAATGATGTAGTAATTATGGTAGAATCCATGAAAGAAGGTAAAAAGGTATCAACATTAACAAACTTAGGAGTTTGAACAAAAGAATCTGTCTGAATATGAACAGGTGATGTAGATACTTCTTCTTGAACTGTTGAAGCAATAGAAACAGGTGTAGACACAGAAATAGAATAAGGTGAAATAGAAACTACGACAGGAGATGAAACAATGATCTTTGGAGTTCTTGTCTTCTTCTTCTTGGGCACTCTAGCCATTCTCTTTTTCTTTTTAGGCCTAGAAGCTTCAGGCTCATCAACAACGAAATTAGGATCATTTACCTCTTCCCTTGATTCTTCACTTTGTTGTTGTACAGGCCTTTTCTTCAATCTTCTGACAATTCTATTTCCCACCTGTACTGTCTCCATCTCAGACTCTGTTGATTCTTCATTTTCAGCATCAACTTCAACATTTTCAGCATCAACAGGTACAGAAGAAGTATCCTCCTGCTGCCTTTGATCTCCTTGTTGACATGGAAATATTACTTGAAGAGGAACCAATGTAGAAGGAGTTACACTTGGCCCTTGAGTTTGTTCTTGACTTTGTGACTGAGATTGAGCAGACTGAGCTTGTGCTTGTGTTCTAGGAGGAGAAGGAGGTGCTTGTTGTTGACTATTATCTTTATCACTCAAAATTTTACTATCAGAACTTGAATCTTCATGCCTCCAAGCTTCATTAACAGGAGCAACATAGTTAGCTCTGGCACAATGACCTATAACATCTTTAATCAACACTTCATCATTGCTTTTATGATAAAGCTTTACTTGACCAAGACTAGAGTTAGTCATATGTTTCAACTTAAGAAGATCAGTAGCAACCCTTGGCAAGTTCTGCTCTGGAAATCTTTCATCAATCAACATCTGGATGAACCTGGGATACATGTAAAATCTGTCTTCGGCTTTGGTGATGTTGTCTGACATATACCGAAAGATCATTGCAGAAAAATTGAACGGTTTGTTCAGTATTAATGCAACCATAGCAGATCTCATAAAGTATCAAAGCTCATCAAACGTTCCTTTCCTCAAACTCAGGCAGTGTAATAACACATGTGCCAGCAGCTTGTATTGCAGAGGAAGCTTTCCCTTCTTGATAGAGTGTTCACTGTGGACTCCAAAATAACGTATCCTTAAGAAACAACCCTCGATACATCTTTCAGGAATGAGTGTCATTCCAGCAGGTTCTCCACCAAACTGTAACACCCTCCTTATATCAGCTTCAGTAACCCGAATGGCTTGACCAAGCACATTCGCCACAATAACATAATCTTGATTCATAGTAATGAGTCTTGCTGAATCCCAGAAGCTTTGAATATGAGATCTGTAAATCTGACAAGAATTAGATATGGCATGGTAAATCCTTGATCTTCTCAAAAAATCGATCATCGGTCTGAAATCTTTGCCATTCTTTGTAGTAGGATCCATGTATGCACAGAGATTATGTCTATCTCCAAATGTAAGATTCGCCATTTCTACAATTAGAGAAAACAAAATTAAAATAAAAAATAAAAAATAAAAAAATTTCTAAGTGTTGAACTCAACAAACCATCCCTGTGCCGAACCTGTTTTTAGACGAACCTATTACTCAGACAAACCTGTTAAACCTAACGAACCTTTGATGAACGAACCTTGATATCACACGAGCCTTCTGGTCAAACGAACCTTGACCAACAAAGGTTCGGTTCTCAAATATACAAAGGATCGGCCCGAACCTATAAAGTTCAAACGAACCTTAAAGATTCCAGCGAACCTGTACTCATTCTACGAACCTAATCCAGTTTTACAATCAAATTTTCAAAACCATGAATTAGATCAAAAAAATTGATATCTAGAGGTTTGCAATTAACAGATGAACAATATTAATGAAAACATTTTGTCCATAATTCAGATTTAAACAGATTTTAACAAGAAACAACAGGTTCGACTAAACCTATCTTAAAATCAACAAATCTCCTAATTTAGCCGGTCAATATTCAATATTTTTACCTATATTTGTTCACAAGACAAATCTGAATTGAATGAAATATGGCAAAAATTTTCTGAGACCCTAAATCGAAAAATCTAAAACATACTTTTGCAGGTTCGTAGGTGTTGTCTGATGAAAGTGACAAACGTCTCAACCACGAACCTCTATTTATATACGAACCTGTTGACAAACCTTTGAACGAACCTTTGACCAATTGTTGACCGAGCCTATCAACAAACCTTTTAGGCGAACCTAACCAAAACCTCTTGGACGAACCTGTTGACAACCTATTGAACGAACCTACTCACAAACCTTTCCAACAAACCTCCAAGCAAACCTTTTGAAATTCAATTTTATTTAAAATTTCAAGCAAACCAATGTTTTGATGTTTCAAATTCAAAAACAAATAACCAAAAATTATTGATTTAACATCAGATAAAACCAAAAATCTTTTTGTATTTTTAAATTTTTTAAAACAAACAAACTACAAATTTTAACAAATCTAACTATGAAATTTAAAATAACAAAACAAACATATATTTTTGTTTGAGAAAGATCCAGAAATGAGATCATATTGTATTACAATCATCAACACATCTGATTGAATTAATGATATATTTAATAACAAATTACAATTCAAAGATGATTGTCAGTATAATTATCCTCTTTAAGTTTAATTACTTAGTTAAGATATTGATTTAAAACAAAATCATCAAATATTTTATGTTCTCCATTTACTTGAACACATCCCCGATTTATGAAAAACTAAACAAACAAAAATGTCATTGAAACAATATATTTCAATTTAACTAGCTTGATCATGCAAAAACAAAATAGAATTTCTCTTGAAAATAATAAAATATAAAACAAATTGAATTTGTTCAAAATCTTGGAATCAAGGTTGATACTTTCGTGAGCTCAAATGATCCAGAAAATAAACGAAACAATAATTTATGATTAAGAGTTTAACAATCAGATCGATATTCTCATATGCACAGAGATTGTCAAAATCTTAATCAATACCAAGAAAACAAACTTGAAACATTAAAAGCTACAACAATCAGGTCGATACGTAAGTATACGTAAAGAATGTTTCAGCTTTAAACTAAAACAAAAGAAAAAACAAATTTAGAATTTCTTAAGAAAATAAACACATGATCAAAACTAGTAATTTAACTTTTGTTCAAGAAACATTTTGTAAGATTAATCATCACTCATTCAGGACAAAACTACGTACTGTATTCTAAGCATCTGTTTCACATAAAGCATAATCAAAATTTTGTCAAATGTTATCTCAACTAAATTATAAACCTACCATCATATCATACTAAGTAATTGTAAATGTTCTTTTTGTTTAAGTTCTAGTATGATACAGATGTGCTTCCAACTGCTACAATGTACTATCCTTTCTCACTTGGTCGAATCAATTTCTCAGAATTTTAAATTTTTTAATGTTTTTGTGTTTTTGATTTTTCAAATGTTTTTGAGTTTTTCAAAATTTTCTCCTCCTATAAACTAAAACACAAAACAACAAAAATTAAATGATTTGATGTTAATTCAATAATAATTGATTATGAAGGAAGTTGATTTAAAGTTACCTCACCCATGACCCGAATACCTTTTAATTTGAGCAAATACTCAAAAGTTTTTATCAAAAGCCTTGGTGAGAAGGTCTGCTCTTTGCTCATTGGTATGTATCTTCACCACATCAATAAGTTTCTTTTCATAGCAATCGCGTATGAAATGAAACCTAATATCAATGTGTTTTGAACGTGAATGATACACAGGATTCTTTGTTTTAGCAATAGCAGCCTCATTATCAACATGAATAGGGGTTGTTAGAAAATTCAAACCATAGTGTCTCATCTGTTATTGTATCCACAGAACTTGTGAACAACTGGCAGCAGCTACATACTCAGCTTCACAAGTAGAAATAGCCACAGATGTTTGCTTTTTACACTGCCAAGAAACTAAACGCTCCCCCAAAAATTGTGCACCTCCAGTTGTGGATTTCGCATCTATCTTACACCCTCCATAGTCGAAGTCACTTTAGGCGTTGAAGAAAAAGTTATCATCCTTTGGATACCACAGACCGATGTCCGGTGTACCCTTCAGATAACGAAGTATTCGTTTGAACGCAATCAGATGAGACACTTTAGGTTTTGATTGATATTGTGCACAGATACTGGTAGCAAATACAATATCTGGTCTTGAAGCAGTCACATACATCAAACTTCCACTCATTCCACGATAAAGAGTAGGATCAATGATCTCCTCCTTAATATCAGGCTCAATGCTGTGATTAGGTTGAATGGGCGTGGAAATTGGTTTTGAATCAAGCATGCTAAACCGTTTTAGCACATCTTGAATATATTTTGTCTGATGAATGAAAATTCCATCATCAGTTTGATCAATTTGTAAACCCAGAAAAAATTTAATGTCTGACATGGCACTCATTTCAAATTTCTCAATCATCACCTCTTTAAACTGCAAACACAATTGTTCATCAATAGATCCAAAGATAATATCATCCACACAGATCTGAACAAGAATAATATCCTTTCCCTTTTCCCGATAAAACAAGGTTTTGTCAATCTGACCCCTATTGAACCTGTGTTCAATAAGATGAGTCGATAATGTTTCATACCAGGCACGCGGAGCCTGATGAAGACGATACAATGCTTTTCCAAGAGGTAAACCTGATCCCAGTGGATAGGATCCTCAAAACCTGGTGGCTGACAAACATACACTGTTTCCTTCAAAGAACCATACAGAAATGCAGACTTGACATCCAACTGAAAAACTTTGAATTTCTTGTGAGCAGCAAAAGCAAGAAAAGATCTAATTTCTTCTAGCCTCGCCACAGGTGCAAACACTTCATCGTAATCAATTCCTTCAACTTGTTTGAAATCTTGAACCACTAAACGAGCTTTGTTTTGAACAATAACGCCTCGATCATCTCGTTCGCATCTTAGTACCCATCTAGTTCCAATTTTCTTCTCTCCTTTTGGCAAATCAGCTAAATGCCAAACCCCCAACTTCTTAAACTGATTTAACTCTTCTTGCATAGCCTCCACCCAGGCAGGCTCATGCAACGCTTCAGTCACAGTCTTTGGCTCTATCTGAGAAATAAATACAGAATGCATCCAGAGCTCTTGACTGCCATGAGTTCTATCTAACTCTACATACAAACTCTCCTCATTTGTAACTTGATTTCGTGTTTGTACTCCAGCAGATAGATGTCCTATGATCTGATCAATCGGATGATTTACATGAACTCTTGTGACGGGCACTTGCAGAACACCAACATTGTGATCAAGATTTGTAATATTCTGATCAGTGTCTTGATCATGAGAAATAGCATCTTCAAAAACATCCTGATCATCATTAGATGACCAATCATCATTTATAACTTCTGAAATGTCTTCATGTTGAGTATGATTACCATCTTCAGAATGATGAGAAATACGTTGATCTTTAGAATTCTGCAAATCATATAACATTTGTAAGGTTATTTCATCATCAGAAACATTTGGAGACAAATTAAAAGACTCAAACAATTTATCATAATCGAAAAGCCAATCTGGACCCTTTCCATCTGGTATAGGTGTATGTCTTTGAACATCCACATGATACCATAATTCCAAAACACCCGTACGTTTATTAAACACACGTTTGTTAGGAAGACTGTAGCCAAGAAAGAAACCCTCTTCAACTTTAGAATTGAATTTTGAATCTTTCTTTAGCATGGTACAAGGAGCCCCAAAAGGTTCCAAGTGTTCCAAATTAGGTTTTCGATTTTGAAGCAATTCATAACATGTTTTATTATGTCTTTTAACAATCAACACTCTGTTAAGAGTAAAACAAGCTGTAGCCACAACTTCACTCCAAAATGTAATGGGAAGTTTAGAATCGGCTAGCATTGTTCTCGCAGACTCAATCAACGTTTTGTTCTTTCTTTTAGTTACACCATTCATCTGAGGTTCATATGGTGCACTGAACTGCTGCTGAATGCCTTTGGAATCACAAAATTCCTCCAATTGGTGATTCTTAAACTCAGTCCTATTATCTGATCTTACTCTTCTCACTCTCAACTTATACAATGTCTCCAACCTGTTAACCAACAACACAAAATTTTCATAAGTATCTGATTTATACTTTAAGAACATGACCCATGAAAATCTAGAAAAGTCATCAGTCACCACAAAACAATACGATTCACCACCTATACTTTTCACATTGATAGGTCCAAACAAATCCATGTGAAGAAGTTCAAGTGGCATATCAATAGAAAATATTTTCTTTGTTTTGTGACACTTCCTATTCTGTTTACCCTTTTTACACGACACACACACATATGGAAGTTTAAAATGTTTAACCGGTACACCCTCAACTAAATGATTGTGCACAAGATGATTCATCTTCCTGATATGAATATGTCCCATCCATCTGTGCCAAGAACGTGTATCTTGCTCAGTTGCCTTAGACATCAGACATGTCTCCACTTTATTCACCGTCTCCGCCTTCACCATGTCAAGCACATACAAATCCTTGCTCCGATCAGCAGTCATCAAAATCCATTCATCAGGAATTTGAAATCCTTGCTTAAGTACATAACACCTGTCTTTATCAAACATCACTTTGTATCCTTTGTCACAAATATGTGAAAAACTCAACAAATTGTTAGTTAATTCTTTGCAGTAATTAACATTATCAAATGAAACTTTTCCATTCGTCAAACAACCAAACCCGGTAATTTGTCTACCTTTGTCTCCTCCAAAGTTCACATAGTTTCCTTTCATCAACCTAAAATCTCTCAACAAATTCAACTCTCCAGTCATGTGCCATGAACATCCACTATTAACAATCCAACGACTATTGATAAGGCCCATGGATGCCACATGCACAATAAATTAAAAACAATCAGTATCAAAAGGGATGACCCCCGCCATTTCGGCATTGAGTCTCCCTGAATGGACTCCTGCCATTCCGTTATGATGATCTACTCCAAGACCCATCATCACTATTACTATCCTCTTTCCCTGAAATTTGATCACCTGACCTATTTTTCAATTTCCAAAATGATTTTGATTTAAAAGGTTGTTTTGAAAATGATTTTGAAGATACCTTTTTAAAAACATCATCATCAGATGATGTCATAATTTTCACAAGCTTTTTCACATTTCTTTTGTTATCAAAAACTCGTTTCTTCTGATTAGTTTCCTCTTTCACCCAAACACAGTCAGGATCAAACTTTCTCAGAACTCTCATTTTAGCTTCACTAGGTTTAACTTTCCTAGGACTTTCACCAGACCTTTTCATCCAACTCTCTTCATCTGAAGTCTTCCTGATTTTGTTGTTTGGACAATTAGCAGAAATATGTCCTTTTCCACAACAAGTAAAACACTTTCGTGTTTCTCTTGGAGAAAAAGATCTAAAGTTGCTACAATTAGTAGATTTGAAATCCAAATCACAATCAGCAATCAGATAACCAAATTTACCACATTTGTAACATTTTCTTTGCAGATGATTCTTTGGTTTTGGTTCATCATTATACTTTGATGAACTGAAAGGTTTAGAAGCAACCTTTGCAGATGAGAATCTGTTTCTCAAACCAGTTGATTTTATCTTTGAATTACTCTTTTGATTTTGAAAATGCTTTGATTTGTCTTTATGTCCAACCCCAAACTTATCAAAGAAAAAAATCCACTTTGTCAACTTTTTAGAAAACACATTTTGCTTTTGAAATATACCACTAGACTCTCCTTGATGTGTAGTAGATGACTTTACATACATAATCTATTTGAGAGTAGCAGTTTTTTTGACTTTCATCACTGGTTTAGAAAATAGATTTCGTTTAATCACAACCTTCTCAACTGGTTTCATCTCAGTCTTTGATTTCTGAGACGTCAAACTCTTTTTGTCAATCGTTTTAACTTGATAACCATTCTGTCTCAAGATATCAGATGAATATTTTGATTCAATGATGTCTTCAATGATAGGAGCATCACTATCAAGAGACACTTTTTCATCAGATGATGAACCTCCAGCATTTTCAACCACTTGTTCAGACACACGTTCATTCAAAGAAACAAGATGAACTTCCAAATTCAGATCAATTTGTTGTCTGGAAACATAGCTGGTAGGAGGTGGTACAGAATGAAAACCCAAGCCGGTAGTATCATTTGATGATCTTTGCATGGCAGCAAAGTAATCAATGACATACTGAGAATTCTGATAATTCTCCAGCTTGCTCTTGTTCATTTCTGCTTCTGCTCTTGCTGCTGATAATTCAACCTTCAACTTTTGCACTGATTCGAGATGCACTGAAACTGCATGATTATTTTGCAAAACTTTGATTTTTAACTCTTCATTTTCTTTTCCTAAATCAATTATCTTTTTGTCAAAAGCTTTTTCTCTTGAAATTAACTTCTTGTTAGCTTCAATGCACTCCACCAGTTCAGCAGTCAACTGAGCATTCATTTCTTTCAATTTATCAATGATCTCTAAAAGATCCTCATTTACCTCATCAACCTTCTCTTTGCCTTTGCCTGTGTCTTTAGCCAAAGAAGCCATGAATGCACCCATCAAATCATCATACTGCTTTCCCTAATCATAACCTTCATCAGCTTTACTAACCAAAGCTTTTGATGACTCTTCAGACTTTTCTTTCTTCTTCTGATAAGTTTCTTTAGGCTTGAAAGGATTTAAATTTCCTTGCTTCCTCGGATTCTTACACTCTCTAGCAAAATGGCCTAACTCACCACAATTGTAACATTGACTAGTCTTTGGATTAAATCCAAACTTGGTGTTTCGATCAAAAGTGAACTTCTTTCCAGTCTTCTTTTGATATCTATTGATTTTTCTGATCACACTTGCCAGTGCCCATTGAGTGTCAATCAACTCCATTTCATCATCATCAATCTGCTCATAATCTGCAAACGTAAGATTTGAATTACCAATCTTTCCTGTAATCTGTTCATCATAAGCACTGTCTACACATGACAAAATTGACATATGATCCCGAACAGCCGCCACAGTTACTTTTCCCATATTTGTTGTATAGAGCTGAACAGGAGTTGTAGTTGAATCAGATCTCTTCTCGTTCACAGAATAAGATGCACTAGAACTAGCAGATGCAGAAGGTGCAGAAGTACTCTCAGAATTACTAGATACGAAAGCTGTTCGGATCTTTGAAGAAGAAACTGGTGGTGTAACCACATATGCACCATGTAAAGAAGGATCTTGAGTTACATTCACTCTTCTTGCTTTTCTCTTATCCTTCATCTCCTGTTCTTCTAGCTTTTGAATAAATTCCACCAATGTCATTCCTGGTAGATTTTCTCTTAAGATTAGCACCAATGAATTCCACTTTTCAGGCAACGCATCTGCAAAACAATCTATCTTCTCCTCTTCAGTGTATTCAATTCCACACTTTCTGACTTCAGTCAACAAATGCCTATATCTGGTTATTAAGGCTTCCGGACTCTCATTGCCAATAAAATTGAAGTTCTCAAACTCTTTGCGTATATCAGTGGCTTTCATCTTCTTTAACTTCGTGTTTCCCTCAATCCTTGCTTTCAAAGCATTTCACAAACCATATGAGGTTTTATGTTCATCAAATTGATGAAGTATCTGATTAGGAATTGCTTGACTAAGCATCCAGTAAGCTTTCTTCTCAGAATCATATTTCTTCCTCTGATCAACATCCAATCTTTCAACGGTTTGATCCAAATCTGTCCCCACCACCTTGGGTCTTTCATAAGGTGACAAAATTCTTTCCCACAAATTAATGTCAGTTCCATTGAGATGTGTGTCAAATCTTCCTTTCCAGTTCTCATAATTTGTTAAATCAAATAGTTTTGGAACTTTTTTTGTACTTCCAACCTCTGTTTCACTAATCAAAATGCTATGTATCTTAGAATTTTGACTAGCTACAGCAGCAAACATCTCAGCCATGGTGTTTAACTTTTAATCAGCGAACCTCTTAATGAAAAATTCACTTCACGAACCTAACAACCAGACGAACCATTTCCAAATCTTGATGTCCACGAACCTCAGCTCACGGACCTGAGACAAACCTTTATCTCACTAACCTGATGCAACGAACCTTGAGACAAACCTAATCCACGAACCTCTTCAACCGAACCTGGGACAAACCTCTATCTCACAAACCTTGAGACAAACGAACCTTGATCAGAAGAACCTTTGCAGAAAACCTTAAACGAACCTTAAACGAATCTCAGAAAAATCTATGTAACAACGAACCTCTTGCTTCAGCTAAACACAGTTTCGGCTCATGAACCTGTTCTTCAAAATTCAAAATTTTGGAGGGAAAAGCTTCCAAATTTGAAGAAAATTCTTTAAAAATCACCAATTTACACCACAAATCTCTGAATTGTAATGTTCCGCAGTAGTAGATGATTAAATTACACTCAAAACAACAATCAAACACAAAGAAAACTTGAATTTTGATCCATTTCTTGATCTTTTTAACTCTAAATGTTTGTAGATCTTTGAAAATCTGGTATAGAACTCCACCAATGCTCGGATACCACTGTTGATCTACTGCATTTGATCTTGATCTTGATCGTCCAACGGAATTCTATTAACAATCAAATATATGCGAAATCTATATTTGATCTATATGAATCAAAGAAGAACAAGCATTCCAATAATCATCATTTCATAAATCAAGCTCAACTGATTACAATGAAATATATGAACACACAATTCTCACTCACACAGAGCGAATTACTCAGAGGTTTCCAAAAGTTATGACAAATCTAGACAAACCTCCAATATATACAAACTGTTAGCCAAACCTAGTATAGCCGAACCATTATGTTCATCAGCCGAACCTTGAGGTTCGCTGGACGAACCTGTGCAGACAAACCTACTAGGTTCGTCAAACCTGCTAAGGTTCGTGGGCAACACGAACCTCAGCCAAACCTCCTACAATTTACATATTTTGACAAGCAACCTATTACAAACATGTACTAACACTGTACTATAAGGAAGGATTCTCACTTGGGAGGTAATGCGTAAGGCAGGCATTGAATCTTCTCTTGAGTAGTTTTCTTGACTTGATGATTGAATAGCTCACTGAGAAGATGATAGAATCTGGCAATCAACTTTTCCAAAGACTCGTTTCCCACATACATAAAACTGTTGAACTCTTTCCTCAAAGCTTTAGTCTTAATGCCCTTGAGTGCATCATTTCCTTCATAAATCTGTTCCAAGGCATCCCATAGTGATTTGGAAGAAGTAAACTGTCTAAACTGATTATTAGTGGCAATCGACTGAGACAATATAGCATAGGCCTTCTTCTCATAATTATATAGGTTTCTTTGAGGTTCAGTCATCCTAGTGACAAGCATCGGTGTTCCATCCTCATTTACTGGTCTTAAATATCCACCCGCAATCATCATCCAAAGATTGGTATCCACTCCATTAATGTGAATCTCGAATCTATACTTCCAATGTGGATAATTATCCAATGAAAGTAACTTTGGAGCTTTGTTGGAGTTTCCTGTGTATGTCTCTGTAAGAAATAAGTTCTGAATTATGTGGTTCTGATTTGCCATCAATGCAAGTTCGTCCATCTTAGCAAGAATAAACTGATCCAACACTTAGACAAATTTTCAGGATATTCAGCATAATGAAATTATACTAGGCGAATGATGGGGACCGAATGAGTGAATAGACATGAATGAGAAGTTGGGGCAAATGACAGTGCAAACGAATGATTGATTGACTGAATGAGTTCTCTGGTGCAAACAAATGAATTCAATCACCCGAATGTAGAGCTATTCGGATTAACCTTGGACAGAATAAGTGAGTTATTCTCCCAATGAAGCTATTCGTACGGTGCGAATGAGGGCTATTCGTCTGATCAGTTCATTCACCTAATCTGCGTTTTATCAGCAAGAAAAACCCTTCTAACTTTGAATCTAGATCGATTTTGATCACCAAATTTGGTACATGCACTTAGGACAACATTTTAACCTTTAGGAATTAACTGTTTTTCAAAATAACACGAAAAACCCACTTTTCATCAATGAAATAGTAACTTTTAGGCCACGAAAAACAGGGTTTTCAGAAAACAAGACAAAACAATCTGTAATATGATGATCTAGATTGAAAAACGAGCAGAATCAAGAGCCAACGCTCTGATACATCTTTGTAGGACCTCGGAAATAAATTGTTTCCTTGCGGATTCTGCTCGGCAGGCCCTAGAATAGTGCGGAATCCTATTCGGGGGGTCTTCCAATCAAAATCAATGAGCCCCGTGGTAATCTGATGATGAGGAGTCAACGTTTTGATCGATATTGAACACAACGAGAATGAGAACGAACTTGGAAGAAGAGTGGCGGCTCTGAAACCTAGGGGATTTGACAGGGAATGCTTAGAGGGTAAGAAAAGTTGTGAAACATTCTCATTGCAAGGGTATGTATAGACTGTGCTCATTCGGCCGAATGAGGTGTGTGAAACACTCATACGGACGAATGGTTCAACCAAATGAGCTAGACACCCGAATGAGTCATGTGAGTGACTCATTCGTTTGTCCCAGTCATTCGCTTGCGTTCAATTTTCCGAATGGACTCATTAGTAGGTCTCATTTGGACGAATGGGTCTGTTTGATAAATAAAGTCAAAGTCAAACATATTCAACTTCAATAAACATAAACGAACAATACAGAAAGCTTGATTTCATTACTAATATAAACTTTATAAAATCAAAACAACCATTACAAAGAACTAGGGACATTTCATGCGTCAACAAAAACAGTTTCATTGATTCCTAATTCCCTAAGATGTTTCCCACAAAAATCATGCATTTAAGTAATGTTATATCAATCCTAAGGAACATATACATCTGTTGAGCCTACCCACACATTCCATAACCAAAGCATATGTCTAGATAAAATCAGTTTAATATGATTGAAACCATAAAACCTGACTTTACTATCATTTCCCACTTAAGAATTGCAACCATCTTAACAAGGGCGGAAAAATATTCTCAGCTTATTTACAACAAAATAAAAAATTGACTCAAATGACTTAAATTCAAAAACTAAGGACGCAGTTTCCGATCCCCACACTTAATATTTACATTGTCCCCAATGTAGAGATATGAAAACAGCAAAAACTAAAAATAAAAATGAAAAACTATAAAAGACTTAGTTGGTTACATAATAAGACTGTCGAGTGCCAGTCTTTCCATGAAATAGCTCATCAAGCCAGAAATGCTCCAACATGCCACGCATACAATATCATCTACATAAGAGCAAAGCCAACCAAACATCACAATATCCAAATATTATATAGCCATATTCAAGTTCAGTCAACAACCAACCCTACTCCCTCAAAATAACCAAGTTCAAAGTATCACAAAATACAGATTAGCATGACAAACATAAGCAAAATGAAAGAAACCAACTGCATCCCCACACTAATCATCAGCATCTCTTCCTCCTGTCTCATCCTGTTGGTCAGCTGCTCTGTAGAACTCTGGGATGTCTATGTGCAGTGATGTCATCAGGTATCGCACTGCATCCTCCTGCATCCTGTGGCCTATCATATGCTAATCCCTGTGCTGATCATGATAATTATCCATCCTGTCACAAAGAGACTCCAAGGTAAGCGGGTCGGGAATGAGTTCCCAAAGTGGATACTGTCGTGGTGGCATATACCTCCTGAAAACGGGTCTCTGACGGTGCGTCGGGATAGAACCTCGCATAACATCTGCCGCCGCAGACCCGTGCGGTGCCATCACTTGTGGTCCCACCACAAAACTAGCCCATCTCGGTGGGTCGTCTCTCTCAACTATCCCTGCCCTACGCAGGTCCCTCAAATCAATCGGTGTGGTCACAGGCCCCACAGTCTTCAAATCAGGTCTATACTATAACGATCGTTTTTGATGGTCATGTGTATGTGTGTATTCATATTACTTAGAAAAGGGTAAAATTGTAACTACGGGTGAAAACCGTGTGTGAAACAGAGTCCTGGATTTTTCGGAATTGCAAAACAGAGAAAAACACAAAATTATCAAAATTTGGGGAGCCTCGCGGTACGTTTAGGGTCACTCTGCTCCGCTAGGCGATAAGCGAGGAATTAAAAAATATCAGGATTCCAGGGATCCGTGTGGTACGCCTGGCCCCAGTCAGTCACTCTAGGCGATGCGCGCGGATATAAAATATCTTAGACTTCCGTAGTCCCTCGCGGTACACCAAGCGCCAAATCTCCTGGCTAGGCGATATGCGAGGGATAAGGCGGTTTGGCAATTTGTTTTTCTTATCAAAATTCAAGAATTTTATTTTTTTAATATCTCGACCATAATTCGATTTGGGGACGAACATAGAAACTTTCTGTTTCTAGATCAGTGTTTTGAAGCCATCCAAACATACAGGTTGAGCCAGGGATTGCTTCTACAAGTTCGGATCGTTGTTTTGCAACCAAGAACCCGTCCAATCGGGTAACGATTCATTTTATCTTACTGATTTGATACTATATGCATTAGATCTGGTATTATAATAGTTATCGGTGCAAATTATTGCCTAGATGACGGCTAGGAATAATTAGGAACGAAGAACTCGATATTTCAATGGTGAAATCTTGATTTTGAGCCGTTATAATGTCCATATATCATGAAATAGATATCATTGTGTTTGATAACTAGTAGGGTGATTAAAATATGGTTTTGAATGTGATATGCATCAAATTTTGACTAATCTTGTATAAAAGTAATAAATTGGTGAGTTTGAAGTTTAAAAGCAGGTTGGTTGGTGGTTAAACATCACCAAGATTAGTTATATTAATGGGTGCATGTCAAGTATTTGATTAAATGCTTGAGAATTGAAAGTCAATGATTTTCACATAAATATAATGGGTAAAATGATAACTTGACTTATGAACACCATATAATGAATAATGACATTCAAATGAGTTTGAATCCTTGTGTTATATGTGAAATTGTATTATGTGTAATGAATATAGTTGTATATGTGTGAAAATGTAACTAGGGACTAGTGGTGAAAGTCAAGAGAAAAGTCAAAGAGCTGGAAAGGAGGTCATAGGTGCAGACCAATAGCTTGAATAAGGTAAGTCATTCGACTTATTAAGCATAACATTAATGTAGTAGAAAGAGTCTACTTGAGTGCTTGAATTATATAAATGATGTTTAAACAAGTGATTGAAACTATTGTGTGTGGATAGCTGGATGAGCCAGTAGAATTGATCAATTAAACCACTAGAGTGTGGATAAATCGAATGAGTTGATTGTTATTAAGTTAAACCACTAGAGTCTGGATAACCGACTAATCCGGGAACTAAATGTTGAAACCACTAGAGTGTGGGTAATTGGATGAAGCCAAAAGCGTTTAATGAAGAGTTCTTTAAACTGAGTCCACTTCAGCCCTT